>QVNW01003013.1:0-24891 GCA_014825475.1 Pseudomyrmex flavicornis
TGTTAACTTCAACAATTTTACATTAATTATTATCGAGAACTAAAATGAAACTAGCTCAGCAACACCTGGGAGAAATATCAGATTTATATAAACATTTGTTTATGGTATTGTAAATAGAGAGATTTCACAAAATAGATAATACGCATATCAATAGTTTATAATGTGCAACGATAGTTTGCAGTGTCATACAGTCTAAAATAAGCACTGTAATACATGGATGTGTAATTTTAGAGATGTGCTAAATATAATTCGAGAATAAAACAAAATCTGACGCACGCAACAGTAATTATTAAATATTCCTAATAATCCCTGAATGAGAAAACAGGTCCGTTTTTCATTTTATACACGTGTACGTCATATATAATATGTTCAATAATCATTTTCAATGGATATTTAACACAATAATACGAATTTATTGGCGAGCATGTGATGTATATCGCGTCCATACACACACATGCACACATAACACAGTTATATCGCCCTTTTCCGTTTCGATTTTAGCGATTTAAAATATAGAAGTACACACTCGCTGCCTTACATGAGATGTAAGAACGAAAATGAGAGAAATAAGATACGATTCGAAAATGTGATCGGCTCCCGCCGATCGAAAATCGGGCAATTGGTTGTTAATTGCGCGGATTTTTCTGGACGAAAAGAGTTGTGATTTATGGATGAATGAACACGCATGCGTGTTAAGAGGCCATCAGTCACAAGTGTAACACGGTTGTGCACGTAATTGCATGATATACAAAGAAATTGTTCCGCATTTTGCTGACACCGGGCGCTTCGCGCTCACTGGCTACGTGAGTAAATGAATACGTCGCAAACAACACATTTCTTATTTACTACGCCAACTTAAATTGTAGAATTGATGGCTCATGTGCCTCGTCTCATATCTATGCAAACATGACGTTACTTTAGCGTCATGGTGATCGACTATCAAAAGCGCACGTGTATTTTTTTTTTTTTTTTTGTGCTTTGCATATCGTTAATGTTGTGTTTTGTACAAGCATATTATAATTTATCATAATATACACATATTTTATTTTCCCTCTCTCTCTTTCTCTTTCTCTCAGAGAAGCGTCGTTTCGCGCTTTACCGGAAATGAATATAATGCTTTAATAATAATTCTGATGTAAAAATCCCATTGTTTAATTGAATCCGCATTGAAATAACAACTGTGTTGCGCGACTTTTGCGGCTGAAAAAAGACGCGCGAATGCACACAGAGAGATTTTCAATCCTTGCATTTGCACTCTATTAATTTTTTTATGTTTTATTAAGATTGTTTTTTTTTTTTTATCCTGAGCTATCAAAAGATAATTACTTAACACTGCCAAAGCAAGTGAAAGTATTTTTAATTTTTGTTTAAATTTTTTGCGAAAACTCGCGTTAATCATTATTATACAGCTGCGGTCGCTGTTTCGGACGGGGATTACACGGCACATTCCTTCTGCTCGTGAATGACGTAACGATTAACGCGGGAAATCATTGGCGAGAAAATCGAGGAATTTACGATTGTCTGGATTTTCATTGATGTGATCTACGGCTAGGCGCCTTCGCCGGGGAACCAGGACCTCCAGAGTGGGAGATGAATTATATAGTAGTGTTCTACGGTGAGAGGTGTTGCAGTTACACATTGCACGTTCGTTGCTTTGTAGTCGCGTCGTCGCACGTGCGAACCTTTACCGTATCACGTGTGTATCGAAGTGCATCGATAAGAGAGATCTACCACGGAAGAAACTATACTCACGCTAGTGTGTAACGTTAGTATATCATTTAACGTGATTTTTATTTAAGTCACACGCACACTCACACATACACACACAAAGTCCAATCATTCCCACATCAATATTTCTCTGATAATCTCAACTCTATTTTATCGTCTTATCTAATCGTGCGATAATTATTAAGACTGAACTCTGCGAGAAGGGGAACGAGAGTTCCGTTCCTGCGAAACAAAGTTCCGAAGCATAAAAGCTTATCTCGCTTGCCTTTCGTGTTTTCCTCTCTGTTTTTTTTTTTTTTTTTTTTTTTTTTTTTTTTTTTTGGTAAGCATAAAACGCGATCTGTCACTCATGATGCACGCGACTGAACGCGAGAGGTTCGAATATTTTCGATATTTCGAAATTTAGCTCGCGTTAATTAATATCGAATTTTTGAGAAACTTTTTTGTTTTTTCTTCCTCACGGCACACGGTAACGCCATGAAGATAAACAGGTTGCATTTTTCATATTTATGCAAATCGATTGTAACAATCAGTGCACTTGGCACACATTCTGCGAGAATCCTCTTTATATAGTTCATGCTTTAGGCGTTCCAATATGTAATGGCACAGAAAGGTAATCGTAGTAATTAATACATTCGGCTACAATTCTATTAATTCATCCCGCTGATTAAAACAACATTTTATTTGGAACAAATATTGTGCTGTTTTTCGTGCGTACATTGTCGCGAAAGAAACAAGTATTCATGATAATGTCGTGATAAAACTTGTTGCTATCTATTAAAATTGTTTTTTTTTTTTGTGTACAGAATAAAGACTGAATAATCAATGTTGAGCGTACGAGCATACGTATGTATGTGTGTTTTAAACTCATACTCGAGGTATCGAGAATATATATTAAAACATTGGAGCTTTTCGTTTAAAACCAGATCCTAAACGCAGTATACTCCCCCGAATAAGCGCCAGAATTTAGGACCGGAACGTCGTTCCGTTTGTCGAGGAGAACAAACACTGTTTGTTTTTGTTGCGGCTCGAATAGACTCTAAAGTTTCTCGAGATGAACGACAAGGGAGAAAGATGCAAGCGATCGTGACACAACGATCTCCTGTTGCAAAACGACGCCGAGAACGACAGCAACAATATGAGTGAGCGAAACGAAGTGATCGCTCGCTTCGGAACTGTCACAAAAAAAGGTCAGCCGTAAAACTGTCAATTTTTATGGCTGACTCCTTTTTTTGCAGGAAAGGACGATATCGTTTAGCAAAGAAAAAAAAACCTGAAGTTGTTTATCCGGGAAATACTAGAGTTGCACGACATGATTCCGCAACTAAAAGTTCTTGATGTTTCGCGCGTGAATTGTTTTGTCTTTCACGTAAGATGGCTTGGATACGCGTCTTGACTTCAATTATCTCAAATTGTTATTGAATATAAATTACGTATTTTTGGAACAAGCGGCGGCGAGTAAAAGTCATTGTGCTTGGGTTTTACGTCATGTTATTGTACGTTTATCTTGTTAGGAAATACGCAATTACTTGATAATGATGATGATGATGATGATGATGATAATACATCGACGGTTCTCTGTTACAAGCGACAGATATACATAGGTACATCAGATACGCACAAGGTGCTTTGGGCACTCACGCGCTTTAAGCGTCAGTCCGTCTTTATCAGCTCTGTAAACATAGAACAGAGATAGACTGACGCTCAAAGCGCGTGAGTGCTCAAAGCGAACGCACTTACAGTAATAATAAATGAGCAGAGATAACGAGCAATATGTATAGATTAGAAATATAATTTACATCTAGAAGTCACAAGTAATAAATAATGTCAAGTGGTTTTTTTCTCAATGAACAAATAAATGTTTTTTTTTTTCAATGAACAAATGAATGTTATCATACATAAAGTACACATACGCAGTAAAAAAAAGGAAATGTTAATTCGAGTGGACTTTCTGAGATATGTAAAAAATGTTAAATTAACTATTTCGTCATGTGTTACTCATTGACAAACTAGTAATGTTAAACAATTAATTGACACAATACTTTATATTTGTTATTTTGACTTTAAGCCTGATGTAAAGATAAAATAATTAAAAACTACATAAAAGAGTAGTTACAATATAAAGTAAAATAATTAAATAATACAAGATAAAATAATTACAAACTATATAAAAAAGTAATTACAATAAGAAATGTACTTCAAAAAGAATATATTTTTTATGGTTTAATTAATACATGATAATAATTATTTTAACTTTGATTTTAGTAAGTTTGATTATTTTGTGTGTCAAAGTTCATGATTATTTTAAGATTTATTTTAACTTTTCTTAGAATGGTTGAATTTACTCTTTGAGACATGTAGATTAATTGAAATAATTATGTTAAAAACAGTCGGAATAATATTTCATTTTTAAGTGACACATCAAAATGTTAATTTGTGAGAAGTTAATATAAATCTGACATGTTGTATATTAATTTTACATTGAAGTAATAATCAAAACGGAATAACACAAAAAATTGTGTTACTTCCCATTTTAACACACGGACTCGCGATGTTTTACACTGTGTAGTTATATAAATTCACAATTGATGTAGAACCACGCCGTTATAGAAATATATTGCAAACCAATAAATCGCGAATGTATTGCTCAATTTTGCGGACATGCCATCATTGTGATATTTATTGTCTACAGAATGTCATACAATCTGACGGTCAATCCAACATGCCCGGAACCCTATCTCGGCCCGAGTCTCGCCCAGGTCTGTCCGGGATCGCAGTTCTTGACGTTTATGACAATCTTGGATGCGTTTGTGCGCTCTCAGGAGAAAGTGTCTCAACTGTGCAATCGCGTGAGGCCGGTAGACCCTCCTGAATATTATTACGATTTCATCGTTGTGGGCGGTGAGTAAAACGAAGACTCATGAATTTCATTTCATTGGTTTAACCTTTTTGCCATAAAATAACAAATAGACACAATGAAAACAACTACCGATCAATAGTAATAAGTTATTTTATCTTCTAAAATTCTTTATTCATAATTTTTAAGATTTTTCTAGACGCTTTTTATAAAATATTGGTTGTGAAATTTGGTGACATTGGTAAAATTGGTTAAATAACCAACAACTATATAAATACTCAATCGTTATCGTTGTAATATTGAAAAACAAATTGTTATTTAGTGCCGTATTATTACACGAAACGTACGGGTCAGTTGTTGTTAAAATCGTGATATAAAACTTAATTAGATCTACACATGACGAAATTGCAAAATGAATAACTTTCACGTTGTATATAAAAAAAAACCTGAGAACTGAAAACTGTTTAAGAAGTGATTTCTTTTGCTGATAAGTCTTTCAAATGTGCACGGTAAATAAGTCTGAGATGATAAAAACTTGTTTGTGAAATCTGTTTCACGCAAAACAACGAGAAGAAACCGTCATATCCGGAGAACGCTTAATTAGGAATAAATCTAATGGTTGTTTATATTACACATCGCGCGTCGAAAGGAAGAGTTGCTGTGCAAAAAAAGAAAACGGTCGATTACTTTCTAATGGACGAGTGAAATTGATCGACGTAATTGGAATGTATTCTTGTGTATGTTCCTTCCTGTGTACTCGATGTGATCGAATAACCGGTTTGAGATATCGACACGAGCGCGTGATAACAATCGCATTACTCTTAAACAAGCAGGTATCTCGCAAACCTGTATAAACATGGAATTATTTCGTTGATCAACGATTATTTTACAAACGCGAATTTTGTTTTTATAAAGAGAGCTGGTCAATTTCTCAATATAAACAGATCACAAAATAACGTAATTTGCGGCGCGCAGCGGAAACTAGACGGTGCACGGTCTCGTAAGTGTCGTTATTCATTATGTGTTAAAGTCAGCGAACCGCAATGAAAATAACAAACTATCGTCCACAACCTTCAAAGAGATAGAGATATAACGATGTGTCGAAACGCCGCTCATAACCCATTTTTTAGACAATAGAGGAACTAACACTAAAACCGGGAAACGGAACAAAATGTCAGAGTACGCGTAATCCAAAATAATAGAGTAGTATTAATAATTTAGGAAAATGTTATAATGGATATTCACACTATATTCGCACATTATTATTGCTGCTCTGTATCTAGCAAATATAATACTTCGACGACAATAAACGAATATAATCGTGTAATCGCGCAATGAAATTCAATGAATATATCTATAATATCAACACGATTGTTGTTAATAAAATATTTATACGAACATACAATATAATTTATCTCAAATGTAGTAACCAACTAATATTTCACCTGTTCTAAATTCGAAGAACATACATATTGGAAAAATAATATAAATTCTTGAATTTTTAACACGATCTATATTATTAATAATTTCCTTTTTTTTCATTTTTTCGTGTATATCTAAGTTAATATTGACATATACTATTGTATAATTTGTACAAATTTAGAAAATGATAAAATTATCTACGAAGAGAAAGAAATTATTAATTGTAATGACAGCGCATGACTGCTTTTCGATTTTTAAGTACGTTTTCGGTTGGTAAAAATCGCCGTGTAGTTTTTTATTATTCTAAAAAAGAAACGTATATATATATATATATATATATATAATTGAATATGCTGTTGCAATAAAGTCCGTCTCATAAATTTCGGCTCGGGATATTTGCTATTCGCGGAGACGATACCCAGTGCACGATCGAGCAGATCGAAACTAATTTTCCTTGCTTCTTTTTCGGTGATTATTCCCGATAGGACTTCCGGGACATCCGTGCAGGAAGATGGAATTTTTCAGTGATTCGATCGGTCGCAGCCGAATGACCGCGCTCTTCGATCTCGCGATCGACTTTCTCGGCCCAAATTTCTATTCTCGTTGTAATAAAAAAAAAAAAAAAAAAAAAAAAAAGAAACGTCTCCTTACTTTTTTTTCTTTAGATGTATCATAATGTGATCGTTGTTTCTAATTAGAGATGCGACATCACATGTTATGTAAGAATATGCACATATATATACGTCGTACACTTTTTTCTGGCTAAATATGTCCAGAGAAGGGACGGGTGAATGCAGAAATAAATGTGCGGGAGGCGCATCTGTGTGCGGAATGATTAATCGTTGCGTCGGTGTGGTCGGGGTGTATTATACCGCGGAGGTGAGGAGAAAATATTAATAATACCGTCGCTGAGTAATTAGTGTGATGCTTATTAATTATTCCGTCAATGCCCAGTCGGAAGAAAGAAGCTCGCGAATAATTATAATGGTGCAATGCTCGGAGCAGAAGTTGCGGAGGGCGGTAAAAGAGTTGAGTCGACTGGAGGAGCGAAAGAAAATGGGTTTTGTCATTATCATTAGAACCTGAGTAGGACATTGCCGCGATAATACCTTGCGAACTAAAATCGCGATACGCAAATAGCGCGGCGTAATGTAGCGTAATTGAAATAATTACGAAGGTAGTATCGTGAAACATCTGAGAAAAAAAGCCTAATAAATTGTTTACATAATGATCAAAAGAAGAATAAAAATAAGAAATCTCATATTTAATTTAGAGATTTAAAATATTACTTTCTCAAAAACAAAAACCAATTGATGAGAATAACGATAAAAATCCGTAATCAAAGAAAACACAACACATCGCGCGTCTTTATTTTCTAAATACAAAAACAATTAGCGATCAAAAATATCAGTCTAAAATAACGCACGCGTGTACAGAAAATAAATACCTACGGTTGTTTTGGGCTATATTTATGCTCGTACAAACAGTTTTGCACATACATAACGCTGGAATTAAAAATTTCCTTTTGAAAATCCGTCAAAATCCACAAGCATTTTTTTACGCAGCGTTTATTCAAAGTTTTATCGCAAAACGAAGGTGAGAACTTTTACTCGCGTGCTCGGACATACAAAAAAAATTGCAATAGGAAGAGCTAGATGAAGAAATATATATATATACTTGTGAATAAAAATTCATAATGTGACACAACTTTAACAAATGAAATAATCACTGCAAAACGTTTCGCAACAATTTACACCATAAACCGTACCGGGAACAATAAATTAATAAAAGAGATGGAAACATTTTCATGCGACAGCGTTCTCGCAGTAACAATAAATATACAATTTCCACGATCCGTTTTCGTGGGAATTTAACAAGCTATTAAAACGCTAATTAAAAAATAATTGGAAATAGCTCGGTTTAAACGCGGCGCGCGGGATCGACAATGCTTTCCCGGAGTTTCTCGCATTCCACTTTCGTCGAGTGAAACAGAAAAACGCTGTAAACCTCCCGGGTGGCGTTTACATGTTTACTACCGCCAAACAGAGTTATCACGAATCGTCGCCCGTGCCACAGTGGCAATTGTTATTTGTCGTTTGCAGAAGTATTCTGTGCTCTTTGTCTGTCTGTCCGTCCGTGTGTTCGTCTGTCTCTCTCTCTCTCTCTCTCTCTCCTCTCTCTTCTTTCTCTCTCGCTCTTGCTCTCCATCTCTCTTTCATGTTGCAAAATGCAATTGGACGCACATCCTGTTCAGATGCGATATTAATACAGACGTTATTTATCCGGTCGCGAAGCGCGTGATTATTGTATCATTAATTTAATTACCGCCCCGCGGCTTCTCCCTCATCCACCCTCGGAAACCGCCTCGTCCGGCGTGACCGTCGCATCATTACACCGGCGACGCTACGTTCCATTATTCCATACGCTCTCGCGTCCGAACCGTCGGGAGATATAAATCCTCCAAGGTGGCAAAATTTGTTGCGGGAACAAGAGAGGGTGGTAATAGTAAAGTGGTGCGGATCGCTCGCGCGCGCGATTGCATGGCGATGCGGAGAACGGCGCATAATGTGATTTAAACGGCTCAACGAATTTTATACGCTCTTTGCATTTCGGGATAATTCGTACCGGCGACGCGATCGTCCATGCGCGAACGCGTCCGACGTGCATTTTGTTTATACATTTTAGCGACTGTCGCGACTGTCGCGAATGTCGTTAATGCGCGCGCGACAACTACATCGAACGCAGAGATTCGATATTATAGCAAATTTTGTATTTTTACAGATGTTGAAGTCGAGTTAAAAATGTAACGCGATTAATAATTGTTAAGACAGATAAACGACAACGGCAGTTTTGAGCGCTATATATTTTAGCACTTATTTTATTTAAAACGCAAAATATAAACTAGTATTCTCGGCAGAGAGAAGAGATTGCAGGTGAGCAATGTGTTTCGTCTATTGAAATATTTGATGATAAATATACTATACGTTGTATGCTTAGGGTAATAAGTTAAAAGTACGAGAGCTGCATCTACGAGACCCCTGTGTCTACAAAACCCCCCAAGTTCGCAATTTTTCACGGCAATAACCAGGCAGCGAGATCGCCCGTGTTTTTCCCTCCGATAGGGGCGTGACTTTTCCCTCGCATTTTTCGCCGATCAAACACGGCTGCCCGCACAGCTAGAAAATAAAATAGCAGCCGAGCGGAATAAATGCGCATCATTCTGCATCTGCAACGCGTCAAAATACGATGCGCTAAATATTGTCTGAAAAATAGATGCTAGCCGCGTTGAAATCGATGCGAAATTGCGACAGAGCTGCTCTTCCTCTCCAAAGAGAGAGAGAGAAAAATATTCTCCTGCTTTCTCGTCTCACTTTAATTATAATTAGATATCGAGAAACTCGGAATATATATATGTATGTATATATATAAAATATTCGCGACTTTTTTAATTTTCATTGTAATTCATGCATCTCCCGCAGATGTGCATTAATACCGCGCACGATAATTCATACGAATATTCAAATGCAACTGGTTAATGACCGCTGTAATATCCTTAATATTTCTAAAGATCATTTGCATTGGCTGTAAAATATTCTTTTCCCGCGTTCAGTTCAGTTGGATATATTTACGATCGTGTGTTCAAATTATGAACGCGTCCGAGAAATGTAAGTGAACTTCTAATTTCTGGTACGATTTAAAATTCAATTAAATATTCACAATTGTATCTGTGTGCTAAATATATCCCGGAAATGTAAAGTCGAGAAACACATGGATATTTTCTTCGCGGAGCGGAGCCGGCTTCTTGTAAATACGCGATTTTTTGCACTCTTCTGGGTATTTACGCCGTCACTTATTCACGCCGTGTATTTAATAATACTTAAGCAATCGATATGCAACCACTACGTTCAGCTCGCTAACGCGTGTTACGACCGCATCTCGTCTTGTTTCTCAGTGTTTTCTTGACGAGTACAAATTGCAACTCATCGAGGAGATTCGCGCATATCTTGTTTCCGATTGTGCGAGTTAAATTTGTAATATCATGCACAATCACACGTGCATCGCAGCGACTGATTGCGTCAAAAAAAAAAAAAAAAAAAAAAAAAATTATTCCGTGGTTTAGAAACGGTTTAGAAACGCAGTTTTACGGATAATATCTCGATACGTCTATCTCTCTCCGCATATGCGGCAAAATTGTCAGGAAGAGCGGCACAAGAGCCGCGAAAATTACATAGAAAGTAGTGTAGCGTGGCGCGTAAGTACAATCCGCGGTTCTCTCGGGAAGCGGACGATCACGAGAGAATACTTTACTTTCTTCGCGTTCGCGCGCGCGGCGATAAATCACGGATCCTTGACCGAGAAGCGGAGCGCGGCGCGCGATCTGCGCGACCGTAGTGGCATAACAACACGACCGTCTAACGAAAAGTAAACTGTCGGATAGATACGAGTGAACGGCGCGCGACGCGGCGGTCGTAAAGATACGAATCGACGAGCGGGAATAAGTGCATGTATATACGGCGCGAATAACGATACGACGGATGAAACGAGGCAAAAAAAAAAAAAAAAAAAAAAAAGTCACCGCCACGAAAAGATCTCGCAAAAAGTTTCGCGAGCAAAGTACGAATCGCGCATTATAATGTTTCACATGTAGATCGACACAGTATGTTTTTCGAGATCGTTTTCCAAATCGAATGCCATGCGTCGGTATGACAACGCAAGCAACAGACATGACGATTCAAACACCGACCGGGAGAAATCGTGGGGAACCAGGAAAAATCGGTGTACACGTACGACAAGTCTGGGCGATATGTTGTCTCGAACGAGTTCGCGCATATACGCATGTGTATACACGTACGTGTATGTATGTATGTATGTATGTACATACGTACCTACGTTCGTTCGTCCGTTTACTCGCGCGCTCGTCGAGTGACGCACGAGTGCATCGCGCTTCCTTTCAGCAGGTGCATATACGCGTCGGTCGACGGCTCACGTAAGAACGGAGTCGTTTTTGTCGAGCAGAACTGTTTTCACCTGGCGGCGGTCTCGTGCCTCCGGTTTCGTTTCGAATGTGTGTTACAATGGAAAAGAAGGAGGAGGAGAAGGAGGAGGAGGTGGTGGTGGCGCCGTGACGCGCAAAAGGAAGAAAACCAGCCGCGGCACACACGCTGGAATTATCGCGTGCTCGCGGATTATCATGGATATTCAGAAACTCGCCTTGCCTCGCACGCCCGGTATCCTTCCCGTCTGTCTTTTCTTTTCCATGCCTGCTGGAAGTAACAAGCTGAGAAACGTTCGCATTGCGACACATAAATTAGGCGTGCTCTCCATTGCGTTTTTCCGGCTTCGCGGAGCGCGCGCGACCTACCTACACGCTTTTTGCTCGCGGCCGATCGATATTGAGACTGTTTGATGAATGTTCTACTTTATCCCTTTTTTCACTGTGATATATATATATATATATATATCAGCGATTTAGAGGGATATCATTACTATAAACGTGTGTAATTGTTTTGTTTACTTTCTATATCAATGTTCTAATGCTACGAACTTGACATAATTAGTAACAATTGTGAATGAGAATAGTCTATCGTGTGAATGTGTGCGTTGAATGTCCTTAGAAGAATTTATTTTAATAAGATAAAAAATGTCGACTTTTGATACGTACAATAACAATATCAAACATGAACGCGAGAAAAGACGAAAGCATATTAGAGAAATCAAACTTGCCGCAAAAAAATAATAAATTGTAACTCTTAAAAGAACTCAGTAAAAAATTATCTTGAAAATTAATTATCACAAAATATAGTCAGTTATATAAAGCGAAAATTCTTTTAAGAATGCAATATCCGTTTATTTGCCCGCGTAACTTGCATACCGTATTTCCTGTCCTTCAGAGGTGAAATAAAAGTAATCGGTGTGTCCAAGAAATCCACATCTCGCAATACCGCCGCAATACCGCCGATCTTTACTACCGTTGACGACGACCGTTGCCGCTCGAGTCGAGTCTATTAAAATTCCCAGTGGAGTTATAGTAGTATTTCGGCCGACGTTGAACAAAACTGGGACGACGTGTTATCTTCCGCAGACGTCATATTTCCACTTATGTCTTCAAGCTCCTCTCACGAACGTGCTTGTTACAAAGAAGCTGTCAACGAGTGCTCAGGCGTGTATCGTTGTCCCGTGATACATATTTCACGCGACACAGAGAGAAAATTATTGCGCACGCAACCGAAATACACCTGGTCGTATAAAGACCGGGTTTCAGCTCAAACACGCGACACCGGAAAAACAGTACTTTTTTTTTTTTTTTTTCAATACAGAGCGCAAATGTGTTGCGCTCCAAAAAGTCAGCGCGCAAAGAAGAAGCGACTCTATCGTGCTGTCGTTGCTCGCGGCGCGTTACTTACTTATCTCTTTTTGTTGATGCTTTCCGACGAGAAAACTATACGGGTGAATCATCGGGAATACCGCCGAAAGAATAGCGACAAGAACGCGCGCGATCGCGATCAGGACGCAGTCTATTTTCCGCGCTGCTGCGCCAAAAGCGCGGGTTGCCCGTCGTCGTCGATCTGCGAAAACGTAAGAAACGGAAGAACAATTCCGACGCGCAACAGGGAGAATACCTATTTATTATTCGAGCGAGACACGACATTTGCGTAAAGCACGCTCATTAGACAAACGTATTTTTCTCGTTTCTGCGTGGAAATCGTGGAGCACGAGGAAAAAAAAATTATACGAGTTCAGAATGGATTTTTCCGCGAAAGTTGATGTTCCGATGTTCGAATATTTACGACTACGTAAATTAGCTGTCATTCACATATGAAGGATTTCCAAATTTTTTACTATGTAAACTTATTTGTTTTTCTGTCGAAGCGTTTTTATATTTTTCTTTCTGTGTAAACGGCGTACAATGTAGTTTAGTTCGAAATACTTGTATTTAAAACTGTATGATAACAAATTCAATTAATAGTTTTTTTTTTTTTTAGTAAAGTTTTCAGAGTAAAGAAAGAGTAAGAGAGAGAAAGTACGTCTTATTTAAACAATTATATCTCCGCGCAAAGCAATATGATTAAATAAATCTAATTCACATTCACTTTTGCTTGTATAAAGTACGCACACTGAAGTTCGCCCGGAACAGAAAGTAATTTCCCTATTAATTGCTGAATTCAAATTAGCTTTCATAAAGAAGCTAATTATAGACATCGTTAAGTTGATTTAGTGCGGGCAAAATTCTTCCCGGTTTGTTCGCGCTTCTGGCGTCAATATGAAAAATTATTTCGTAATAACGAAAGCATTACTGCATTTCTAAAGAATTTTCTATGCCTGCAGCGTCAAGTTCAACCAACAACTAATTACCAAGAGAGAAAGAGAGAACCGAATTTGTCGTGCGCCCACGAATACGCTGGCGTATTTTTCTTCCTGACGGCAATTCTTCTGTTATTTTTAGTTCTCTTTGCAGACACACACATACACACACACACACACACACACACATAAACTCAAAAGAGAAAGAGAAGAAAGAAAATCAGCGATTTCGCCGTGTAGCCTGTTTTTCTGCAAACGGCAACGTCGTGCCTCTTGAACACGCTGCAAACACGTTTAACGATCATTTACCCGAAACGTCCCGAGTATTCTGTCGGAAGAAAAAGGAAAGTGAAGCGATCGGAAATATCTTATTGTGAGAAGCGTGGTCAATATATATCTTTTATCCCGTTGGAAATAATTTAAACGTATGTGATTTCTCAACTGTGTTATCGCGCGCGCTTGTGTGGCTGTATGCTTAAATAAATATTTATCTATATTGTGAATATAAAATTAATTCATGAAGAGAGAGAGAGAGAGAAATGGAGAAGCGGTAGTTTTCAACTTCCAGAAAATCATCTCAATGAATATGCATCATCTCGATATACTATATTTATTTGTACATGTAATATTCTCTTCTATTTCATAATTAACGAGAGTATAAATAGAATGAGATAGAATTGTAAAGAAAATAAGAAGAATAAATAACAGAAATAAGAGCGATACTTAAACATATATCGAGCAAAGATTATAAGTACTTAACAATTCTCGAATGATTTCCTCTGAATTTCTTATATGCGATAATATAAAAATAGAGAGAGAGGAACAGAGAGAAAGGAAACAGAATTTAATTTAAATCTCAATTATATAATATATAATATTAAATATATAATATATAATTTTTTAATGTAGTTTTGACATGTTATATAAAAACGAGCGCGCACATTTGCCTTCCAGGAAGAGTTAGTTTTCCCCGTTCGATAACGTTCGTGTTATCAAGTCAAATATATCATTATATGAAACCGTAAAGTTTACCGGTTTGTTACAGTGAGCTCCATAGGTTAGGTTATTATTTTACATGGTTTTTTTATTGAAAAATATTATTATAGATATTATATGAAAATGTTATAGATATTTCATTCTTATAAACAGCAAAGTTTTCCGCTCAAAAATTTTTCTTTTTCTTGGATTTCTTAAATGGAGTATTAAAATATTTATTTTTTATTTATTTTGATGATTTTCTATATGTTCCGTCATGATTAAAAATGGACTCTGTATAAAATAAAACGTGAAATCTGTCATAATTTTCTTACGGCGAATGAGAGAGCTGTAAAAAAATCTCCGCGGGTACGTAAGCGTATTCACACGGAAGACATTAGTTAGGAAAGAAACTACTGTATTTAACTGTTACACGCAAACCCCGCTTTACATGGATGTAATTACGCGCGATCGACAAAATAGGGAGAGTAAATCGTATTGCGCAAATGGCGGTTGCCGTAACGTGATTTGATATACACGCGGAAATGCTAATTGAATTTCTTGATTAGAATATCTCGGCTAATTTGTTCTATTTGCAGGAAGGTAAGACTAGAGTAACGCGATTTTGATAATAAATGAACAATCTGTAAAACACATTTATTTAATAGTTTTAGCGAGTTAATGTTTAAGAAAAATATCAACAAACGCATATTGATACCGCGCATATGTGTATCGCAACTAGGTCATATATTTCTCTACCTAAAAAAGATAAAATATTAAAACATTAATGTAACATTAATGCACATTTGTGCGCAACAAAAAACAAACAAACGTTAATAATCTGCGGTAACTTTTGCGAATTTTGATTATTCGCACAATAATTTTATCCGTAGAAATGCTGAGGTCACGGTATATTTTAGAATATCTGCTATGTTCATTATAATCTTATTTAAGACACACGAACGTGGTATAACACTAAACAAAGTGCATATGTGATAAAAGATGCGAACGGGAAAAAAAAAAACAAATATTTTAAAATGTTTGACAATCGAAAAATCAAATTTTAATTTTGTAACATTTACAAAAGGTTTTTGCGCTCGGCATGCCATAAAGCTATCCTAAAAGAAATAGAAAGAAAGAAAGAGAAAGAAAAAAACGGGACAGTAAATATAAATATAATTAAATTTAAAGAAGTTAAAACGCAATTTTTCAGCAAGATTTCTAGCGCGTGCAAAAACATGCACAATTCCGCAGCTCTTGGCGAACCAGTGCCAAGGCCTTAACTAGCAGCTTTCCAGTGCGCTATAGAGAAATCTTTTCGCAACAATTGATGATATCATAATAACAACAGCCGCAAACTCAAATTACGTATGTCCGACGATTGTACATTAACATAATAATCTAAAGCTATGTATTAGGATTTCCTCGCGCGCTGCTTATATCATTAATTAAATTCCTACATTAATGTCCGATTTTAGGAATTATTGTCTGCAAGAAATAATTTGCAGATTATATATAATCTGATCAGATGACAAAAAATCATACCAGGAATTTATCGCTCAAAGATAAATCTAATCGGGGAAAAGTTAATTAGAGAGATAGATGCAGATGTTTTTCTTCCAGCAAATGCAATTAATAGTATTCATAGCCTGTTTCTTCCGTCGAATCGGTTTTCTCTGCCTCGCTCTTCTCCCGTATCACTCGCAAATACGTATTTTTTTTCTCAAAGTAATCGGTTTGCGCCAAATAACGATAGGACTTTAATGACTTTTGTCGCTTCGGAATTAGGAGGATCAGCCGGTGCCGTGGTGGCGTCTAGACTGAGCGACATACCCGAATGGAAAGTTTTGTTGCTAGAAGCCGGCCCGGACGAGCCACCGGGTGCCGAGGTTCCCAGTATGGTGGCAATGTTTCTAGGTAAGTTTCAATTGGACCTTTCGTATACACAGCGTCGCCGCTGTTTCGTTATCTGCGTGATGTTCAGCTCCCGCTGCAATAATGAGCATTTACAGAATATAATCCGCACATTTTTTTTTACATTTGAACTAAAATTAGCTTACAAATTTTTATTTTGTCTTAAATTCTGTTCGCTTAGGATTTCAATAAACATTTCCATTTTCTTACCTGTCGAATTTAACGACGCGAATTAATTTCCTTGAACAATTGTGATAGAGAAAAGTCGACTGGAAAAATTAAAACGAAATCAATTTGACATCATCTGTAAATAAATAAAAATATAATACGTATAAATATTCACGTGTTTCGAATGGACGCAAGGAATTACATATTGTGTTCATTGAAAATACGATAATGTATTACGATAATGTATTTTGAATATATATGTCGGAGAGAAATTTCTAGCACTGCTCATCCGGAATCTACATTATTATGAGATCTGTTGCGATCCGTTGCGAGCTTTACGCATGTTAAACGATCTGACAATTTTACCGATAGGAACTGACATTGACTGGCAGTATCAAACCACGAACGAGATGAACGCTTGTCTGTCAAACGGCGGATCCTGCAGTTGGCCACGCGGTAAAAACCTAGGCGGAACATCCGTTCACAACGGTATGATGTATAACCGGGGACACGCCAAAGATTTTGACAATTGGGCGGCCATGGGTAACGCCGGATGGAGCTGGAACGACGTAAGATGTTGTAAAAATTTACTTTAATATATTATTTAAAATATTTTTATCTTTATTTTTTATATATCTATAAATACATACGATTAATCGATAAGATAAAAGCGCAAAGTTTACACAAACGTTTCATAAACGTGGAAAAACAAATGATGTTGAATCAACAGCATCAGTTTAATTGAAATATATTCTGTTAATGCAACATCAATATTATTGAACTACACACAGCAGATAGTTGCTTAAAGAATCTAGATATTAAATTAAACTCGCAATTGAATGAAACTATTTATTTTTGTGAGTGGCTCGTGACGTCGACTTTAATTAAAGCAACTCCATTTCTTTCCTGTTTGTTCGTTTTTTTTCAATTACAAAACTTACACTATTAATATTAGTTAAACTATTGATTTATACATTTGTCACTTATTCAAACTTATGTGAAAATAGCTTCGTGTAAAATATAAAAATATTAGCAAACGTTCTTTCATTGACACGGTTTCTATTATTGCTGCGACAACAATTTCACTTTGAGAAAGATAATTAAGGAAATGTGTGTGACACTGTCTGTTGTATTTTGTTTAGGTTCTGCCGTATTTCATGTGTTCAGAAAACAACACCGAAATTCATCGAGTCGGTCGCAAGTATCATGCGATCGGCGGTTTGTTAACTGTCGAACGGTTTCCGTGGAAGCCTGCGATCGCCAACGACATTCTCGCGGCCGCAACCGAAAGAGGATATCCGATTAGCGAGGACCTGAATGGCGACCAATTTACAGGATTCACAGTGGCCCAAACCACAAGCAAGAACGGCGTTCGAGTGAGCAGCGCCTCGGCGTTTCTCCGTCCGTTCCGTCACCGGCGCAATCTGCAAATCGGGCTCAACGCCACCGTCACGAAGATCATCATCGAGAATCAAAAGGCCGTCGGTGTCCAATTCTACCAAGTTAGTACGCGTGATTTATAAATTTCTTTAACTCTTTAACTTTAGCGAACGTGAATTCTCGCAGAATCACATAAAATTTGCAATAACCGTCGTCGGGAATTCTGTTTGTCACGATATCGCGAGCAGCGCGGGTTTTTATTCGGTCGAGAGCTGCAGAGAAACTAGCTGTAAGTTCTATTAATACGTCGAGCGTCACGCTTGAAAAACTTGCATTATGCACGAGTAAGAATTTGCTGAGAGATCTTATACACGATTTTATATTATTTTATTCATTTATTAAAATGTGTTGCAACGCGCGCGCTCTAGTAGTCATGCGCGCAGATCACGCAATCCAGAGAGTCACTTTCACGCTTGTTAAAATTATTCTTTAAATCGATCGTAATATCCATGCGCGGATGACACATAATAAAGTCACTTTCATGGATATTAAGAACATTGCTTGTATTTTTTTTTTTTTTTTTTGTTCGTATTTTTACAAGTTCTTTGCATGTGCGCGCATAACCGATAATCGATTTGTCATACTCTGCTTGTTTAATATCGATATTGTTCAATTTTTTCCGAGAGAATGAGTTTTATTAAAATCATATATCCGATATAGCGCGCGGCTGTTTTATCTTGATAAATTATTTTTGATTGCTCGGAGAGAAATAATATTCTCTACATTATAATATTCTCTACGTAAACGGTTATTTCTTAAAAATTTTAAATCTCAAATTGGAGCCAAAATGTAGAACATTGCCATTGTCGGTCGTGTATAAAGTGCGCGTTGAATTTTTCAAAATACACATTGCTATAAAAACATACGGGACACAAAATAGCACGCAATATATCGCGCGCTAGCGGAGAACTTTGCTTTTTGCCGAAACGGTTAGCAACACTTAGAGCGCGAACTTGATTTTGCGCTCTAAAGCGCGACGTGAGTTTGGTAATGTGAGTTTCAATGAACGCATCTTCAGGGTGGTGAACTTCGAGTTGTCCGCGCCACAAAGGAGGTAATCGCCTCCGGTGGTGCCGTAAATTCGCCTCAACTGTTGCTACTCTCCGGAATCGGGCCGAAGGAACATCTACAGGCGGTAAACGTCACAGTCGTCAAGGATCTGCCAGGTAGGCAAGCCATTCATTGCGTGTAAGTCATTACGAATACGTCAATGTGTGTGTATAATGACTTAGAAGGATAATAATCTTTCAGAGTTTAGCTCGTAACGACGCGGCTATTAATCGACCTACGCTTCTCGCAGTGCGATATTTAACATCGCAATCGTAACAAAGATTTGAATAACAATTTATTCTTTGAATTGTTTTTCGAAATTTTTTTACGTTATTTAAAAAAAAAAAAAAAGAAATAGGAGTGGAATTATGTGATAAACCGCGTGTTCGATCGAGCGAATTATTTTGCTCTAGGTGTCGGCGAGAATTTGCATAATCACGTGTCGTACACTTTATCGTGGACCATCGATCAGCCGAATCTTTACGATCTGAATTGGGCGAGTGCCACGGAATATATCGCTTTTCAAAATGGCCCGATGGCATCGACGGGTTTGTCACAATTGACCGGAATGCTACCGTCGATCTACACGACACCGGATCATCCCGACATTCAGATATTCTTCGGTGGATATCAAGCGGCCTGTGCGACCACCGGCGAAGTGGGTGCCATCATGAACAATAACGGCCGCAGCATCAGCATGTCACCAACGATGACGCAACCTCGCAGCAAGGGTAAGCCAGATGTAATTAGCTTCGAACTACTGGATTTCTATTCGAAAAAATGTTAATTAGATGATAATGATGAATTTATTATCATGATTTCAAACTGCCGTTCAAAATTCCATACGTAATTCAACGCGGAAATGACAAGTTTGGTCATTGTGTCGAGCAGTTATCATGAAATTCTATAAATTGATTAAAATTAATGCTCTCTTGTTTACATATCCGCACGATCGTTGATTTGGACGTTTAATTTAACGTATGTTGAATGTTTTTATCATCGATTAAATGCAACTAAAATGCACTTGCGTTATTGTCGCAGGAACCCTTCGTCTCGCCAGCAACAATCCCTTCGCAAAGCCGATCATTTGGGGAAATTATTTGAGCGATCCTTTAGACGTAGCGGTTCTTGTCGAGGGCATTCAGGTCGCTTTGTCTCTCGCCAATACCAGTGCCATGGCCAAGTACAATATGACTCTCAACAATAGACCTTTACCCGCGTGTTCCCGATATCAATTCCTGAGCAGGGAATACTGGGCCTGTGCGGTGCGTCAGGATACGGGCCCGGAAAATCATCAAGCAGGCTCCTGCAAAATGGGACCACCGCACGATCCCTCGGCCGTGGTTGATAATCGATTGCGAGTGCACGGCATCAGAAATCTTCGTGTCGCCGACGCGTCCATTATGCCGCAGGTAAATAACATGTTATAATCACGGAAATAACATGCTATTACATCTACACCTTGTTTGTGTCTCGAGTCATTAATTAAAGAATATATCATAAATATGATACGTTGCTTTTTTTAAGGTAACGTCCAGCAATACGGCAGCTCCGTCCATGATGATCGGCGAAAAGGCGGCCGCGTATATCAAGTCCGATTGGGGCGTTGCCGCCACACAATGGTACGGGAAACCACGTAGCCCTAGCCCCATATGGAAAAACAGCCCTTGGAAGCGTCATTAGTCACCAGCAATTTACCATGTTTCCTAGTTCCCGCACGACGATCGACAGTTCGCTGGACCTATTACTTTGGGGGATCAAGTACATCGACTGGGATCAGACAATATGGTAGCCCGGAGCCACGATCTATCTAGTCTCGTTATGATACATCGCGTTTTCCCGCAGCTTTAACAAAGTCGAAGTGAACATGACCAAAGGCGAGGACTCTCTGGAACATCCTGCAGAGACGCAATTCTTTTTCTCTCCTCTTCGGTATCGAACCACAGTTATACCTCGCGCTCGAGCGCAACATTGGATTCGAAATTACGTCACAACGTGCAATTACGTGCGCAGTCATCAACACACACAGGGAGTCGTACAACTAAAGACAGTCGTACTACCTCGCCATGTAACCGCCATGTTTCAATTTCCAGTTAAGAATTTCCTAAGATTGCACGACGATGGCAGCGTTGTGGCTTTTCGAAGATCCATCATATGTCGTGATGTTGCAGGCGCAAATCTCCGTACAAGTATTGTTACTATTATCATTAATTTCTCTTAAAAATACCTTCCTTTTTGTTTTTTTTGTTTACTTTACATGGATTATATTGAAGTTTTTCATATATAATTAAATATGTATGAAAAACTTTTCAGATAGATATGTACATGTATTTGCTTTTTCGATATTCAATTCCATTACCTTCTAGTATAGCTGTGACATATGTTGTATATCGTTCACGGATATTGTTTACATAACAACCAAAGACAAATCGTTTCTGATAAACTTGGTGCGATAATGATAGGCCAAAAACTGTAGTAATTAATTGTTAACAAAGGGAAACATAAGTTAAAACTGAAATTGATAACAAATAAACATCTCGACTGCTCATAAAGTGCGCGAGTATAAATCAAAATGTTATAAATAAAATAAGATTGCATGCAAAACCAGATTATCAACCGTCGTGAAACTACCGTTCATATCCGTTTGTTTCCAACAATCCGCTCCTACAACACTGTTACAAATTGCATTTTACGGATAATGTAATTAATTTTATAGTAAAGTATTGAGAAACAAAAAGTTTTTCAAGGTTTCCACAATTTCAAAGTTTTGTGTAATACATATATTTTATATACACATACATAATACGTACAGAGTAACTTGCTTGAATGACATATAGTGTCAGAGAAAAATAAAAACATTAATAATAATAAGTGACACTTACTAAAGCATACAATATACAAATTTACTTTTTAAATGTAAGAATATAGGGGTTTAAAAAAATGCAATTCACAACAGCGCAGCTGTTTATTTTATTTGCGCTATTTTTCCTGACGTACTATTTATCAATCTTCCAATGATAGCGATGATTTACAAGTGTGACAAGTACGAGTTATAACAAGCGCCACTATTATCGGTGAGTTACGCTCAACGCTTAATCACAGATGACATTTCGGGGAACGAACAACAATATACAACAAGTACACGAACTGGGTATATAACAAAGCAACACAAGAAAGAGCATTGCAATCAGGAAGTGACAGCAGAGCGGAACAGACGGTCTTCCTTACAAGTTCGAAGATAACCGCATTCAAGGAAAATGGTATGTTGGTGTGGAAGTGTGGAAGTATTATTACGTGAAAAGAGAAAAACATTTTGAAAAAAAAGTACAACACTCAAAAAACTTATGATCCGCGAGCATGATATAATCGATTTTTCACATAACACTTTCAAAGTAATAACAATAAGAAATATAGAATAATAATAATAGTAAGACAAAAATAATAATATTAAGAGTATCAAACAAAATTTAATATTCGTTATTTTATACATATACAAACTAAATTTAAAAAACTAAAATTTTCCAATATCATTCAAACACTGTAACTTTTACATGTTATTTAGTTAAATTGCAGCTTTACATTTATTAAATGCGTCTTTTTTTGACATTTGATCGGCAAACTGTCAGATGTTGGCAGATTTCCTTTGTGTATTTATTATTATGCGTCTGTCAAATTTCTTTTCATATTTTTTTCCATTTTAGTTTTTCTTTTTTTTAAGTACAAGTCAACACATACACACTTCTTTTTTATTTTGATTTTGTAACAATGATGACGTAATGTAATAAGCTTCTCGACTATGCGACATATAAAATCGAAAACAAAATTCTGAACGCTACGATATATTTAGTTCAGTAAACTACTGTATGTTATATGGTGTTATATAGAGCGTGCCGTCGAACTTCATGACACCAGAAACAACATGCACATCGCCCTTCGTGGGCGGGCTTTCGTTGAATAATGTCTGCAGTGCAAACTCCGCGAGTTTATTCTTGCTGAATACGTTACTCACTTATAGTTCGGTAATCAACGGACCATGTGAACGTGTCAAACCTATTAAGAAACCAGATTTAACGTACGACTTCATTGTTGTCGGAGGTAAGATAATCAATGTAAAAATAGTAAGCCCCAGTTTTACTTTGTATTTTTTCTTGTCAAATTGCGATGAATATGCGATAGTAATGTGTTTTTAACGAACAAATGAGATTGTTTTTTTTTATTGACAATTTAGGTGGTGCAGCTGGGCCGGTGGTGGCTGCCAGATTGAGCGAGATTAAAAATTGGAAAGTACTTCTGGTAGAAGCAGGACCTGACGAACCAGCCGGCACGCAAGTACCGAGCAACCTTCAACTCTATCTCAGTAATGCACACTTCTGTACTTCAATTTTTAATTAATAATTTATAGTCAATTTTTAATTAATTTCGACTGTATTTGCGCAGACACGGAACTCGATTGGAAATATCAAACCACAAACGAATCGTACGCGTGTTTAAAAACTAACGGTAGCTGTTACTGGCCGAGAGGTAAAAATCTCGGTGGATGCACCAGTCATCATGGCATGGCGTATCACCGAGGTCACGCGAAGGACTACTATAGATGGGTGGAAGAAGGAAACTCGGGATGGTCGTGGCAGGATGTATGTTTTAAACAAGTGTCGTTACTTAACAAGCGCAAAGACATAATATAGTCGAGTCATTAGCTAACTGTTTTGAATTATCAATAATTTGATGTTCGTCCGTCCAGGTGCTACCATATTTCTTTAAATCAGAAGACAATAAAGAAATCGGAAGAGTCAGAGCAGAAGATCATGGCACTGGAGGTCCGATGACTGTGGAAAGGTATCGCGTGCTATATTATTTTCGTTTTTAATTTGTTTATTATTAATTTCCACGGTATTTTTATACACGTATATATTAAATGTATCTTTAAAACGATACGATAAGTTTATCACATTTATCATTTTGCGTGTCGCAATCAGCGTGATCGTAAACCGGTGAGTCATTAAATAAAACTATGTGTTCAGAACTACAACGTAATTGCCATAGTTTCCTTGCCACTACAAAGTGGTTTATATGCGCGAATTAAACTTGCTGAGAGATTAATAATTTCGTTAATAGATTTCCGTGGCATCCGCAATTCGCTGATGACGTGCTAAAGGCTGCGGAGGAAGTAGGTTTGGGCGTCACCGAAGACCTCGTGGGCGAGAAAATCACAGGATTTACCATTGCGCAAACGATCAGCAGAAATGGCGTTCGACTCAGCGCTCCCAGAGCTTTCTTGTGGCCGAACAGGAATCGCAAAAATCTTCACGTGGCTCTGAACGCGATCGCGACGAAAATCAACACGATAAAAGTCGACAAGAATGTGAAAGCCAAGGGAATTACTTTCGTTATGGTGAGTTGACGCGTCGTAATTTTTCATATGATGCAATTTCGCGATTTTTCTGTAGAGATGATCTTTCATCGCGCTGCACGACGAATAACTTGTTGTTCGCAGAATGGCAAAGAATATCATGTAACAGCGAGGAAGGAAGTGATTCTCACGGCTGGTGCCATAAATTCGCCACAACTTTTGCTCCTGTCGGGTATCGGACCAAAGAAGCAGCTGGATTCCGTGGGAATTCGCACGGTCGTCGATCTGCCGGGAGTCGGCGAAAATCTTCATAATCATCAGTCGTACGGTGTGGACTTCGTTCTCAATGAGACGAAGATAGACGAGCTAAATCTCGATAGCGCCGACGTATACTTGTACAACCAAACTGGTCCGATGTCGGGCACAGGTCTGGCCCAGCTCACTGGAATTCTAGCGTCTAACCATACTACTCAAGACGATCCGGATATACAGATCTTCTTCGCCGGATATCAAGCTATATGCAATACGGGCGACAGAATCCCCGACTTGGAAACGAACGGTAACAAGGAAACTGTTAGGTTCACTTCCGTGAATATCCAGCCACGCAGTAGAGGTAAGATGATGCGTACTTGTATTGTGTTTAATAATGAGTAAGAAATAAAACAGTTAAATTGTGTAATTATAT
>QVNW01003014.1:0-12516 GCA_014825475.1 Pseudomyrmex flavicornis
TATTAGGAGTATAAAAAGGACTCATTAAAATGGCATTCTCGTGAAGTGTGTACAGGAAATCGTCTGAAACGCAATATCTACATGTGAGTAATTGTAAAACTTAGTTTTTATTACAATAAAGTAAGCTTTCGTATCATTGTTCCTGTTTGAAAATACTACTAGTTCAGAAGCCGCGTGCATAGAGAAACGTAGAAAAAATATTACATATATATATATATAAACAATTGGCAAACTGAAGGTTTTGTGATATTGTTTCTATTTTGTAGTTTCTAATTATATCATATAAGTGGATACTACAAGCACGTTTTTTCTCTATATATGTAATACATACATACTCTACACATATAATAATAAAATTGAAGAGAAATAGGTTTTCTCATTTATTACATAAGAAAAGAGAATAATTTCATTATATAGTTACCACACGAAATAACATTTTATATAAATCTTTATTAGATGTTGGTTAAACGTTTCATCGAATCATGAACGTCAATAAGTATTATAAGCTAGAAATCATTGTGGAAAAAAATAAAAAAAGCTTTTCTAAAATTAGAGTATATTTTTTTTAATATTTGAGAAAATTGTTTAAAAACTGTGTATCTCTAAGAATCCATAAAAACAATTGTTTTGGGGTTTACATAAAGTTTTGCTTTGTTTAGAATAAAGTAAAATATTTAAATAATGTAATATTGAGTAGAATAAAAATACAGTCATGAAAGCGATACAACAATTTTATATTATTCTTTGCGAGGAAAGAAATACCGTAAACATTGCGTACGTTAAACGTTTCTGCAACTTTTACTGTAAGCATTTCGTTATTAGTATCATAAACAGAAACGTTGGTTTTCTCATAATCCCATGAAATGATAAATGTACGCCATTCAGTTTCAGATAACGACAGTAACTAGAAATATTGTGAATGTTTTTATTAAATATAATGCTTATCTATATGTCTTGTTTATATCACATTTTCTGAACTTGCATCTTTTCATTATATCTCTTTTTTTTTAATGTCGTAAAAAAATGATTCTATACGTAATCAATTCGTACAATCAATTATATTTAAAATACAAGTAGTTTTTATTACGTTGTGATCTAGAAAAGTTTTTATTATGTATATAAAAGTTCGAGAATTACATAAGTAAAAAAATGTGTACGTATATATTACTCTTTTGCAAACTACGTTCATCGAATAAGAACATTCATCCAGATTCCAGAACTGATCTATCTTGTTGCAGTAGTAAAAAGTAGAGTCCGTACTATCGTATTTTAATGTTATCTACCAACATCTTTTATTGTCAGAGAGGATGTAAAGTCCAAAACATATAAAAATCTGCACGTTATGCCATGAACAAATTGAAATAGATATCGTTCCTGATAGTGAGCCAATGTAGTAGGAATAACGGTTATTGAGAGTATTATATTCATAAAATTCCAAAAGTTTTAAGTGTATATTATTCGAAACAGTAATATTAAATCTACACGTTGCAAACATATAATGACGCAGTGTATTACATACTTCAAATTACTAATGAATGTAAGCTTTTTTTTCAAACTGTAAATGTTCCCGTCTCTGATCAAATACCGGACCTATAGGTATTTTCTTAGAATTCTCGAACTCCCAGTTTCCTCGATCCCAGGATTCGAAACAGGATGTTATATGCATGTTCATTGTGCAATTTATCCAGGTATTGTGTAGATCAGTAGTGATAAACTCTACAAATATGCGTGCTTACGATAAGCATGTCTTGTTGAAAAATATGACAATATATAGAATGTTTCTATTCAACTTCAAGTAAAGATGTTGATTTTTAACTAAAAGTACAATGTATTTATAGAGAAGGTTTTAAACGTGCATTTTAAAAAGCAAATAAAACTGTTGTAAAAAAGTTTATTTTAGAAAGTTTAGTTGGATAATTAAAAAATGGCGATGTTTTTACTATGTTGTAACAACATAATAACTTACGCAAGTCATTACGATTTTCTTGCTGATATCGAAAGTCTAAGTCGTCATTCCATACAAGTGCGCCGCCATCATCTTCTGAGAGACATATATATTTTCGTTTTCCACAACTGTGGAATATTTGGGCAGCGAAAAGTAGAAACCTTAACATTATCTGCATTTTCATTAAATATGTTCCACGTTCACAGTCGATCTTCATAAGCAATAAAGAGAATTATCAGAAAATAATAATCGAATTGAAATAAATAGTGAAATTAATGAAGTATTTCAATACATACATACATGTTTTCCACTAAAAGTTAACACAATAAAAAAAACACAATCAGAACAAATGTACTAGTAATAAAACTCGAATAAATCATGATTTTTTACATACAACTTGCACTTTCAAACGAGATTTTAGTTAACAAAATCACTTTTATGATAGTTTCACGGAGTAATCACAGATCGTGGATTATATATTAACAAAATATTTACTTAACAAAAACATTATCTGGTTATTGGATCAAAAATGTTAGAATAAAAAAATAGCTGTTTTAATTTTTTATGATTCAAGGATTAATCACAAAACTGCAAAATATTAACGATGATTCAAATTCAGTTGCAAACTTCGCAGTGTTACCGCGTGTGGACTATTATTGTAATAAGTTTAAAAGAGAAAAGTAAACCAAACCAAAGGAACCAGACTTCTTTTAATGAATCATCAAGTTCCATATCTGCTAAAGATAAGTGACTCATAAGGAACTCTTATTGCTATGTCGATCAACAAGTATAAAGTAGCAAGACGAATATTGTTTCACTCATATATTAGCACAAAATCTGTAAAAAATTTGGCAAAACCGTAAGACTTAATGGCAGCGAGTCGTACGGTGAGTCTTTATAAAAGTGTTAAAAATGTTATGCTTAGTAACTGTGAATTTATTTATAATGATAATATAAGCAGATGTGTTAGAAAACACAAATGTGATTGTCCTAAAAATGATCTTTGATCTATTGCGACCTAGTTTCAGAAATTTGTATCGATTTGTATCAAATATGCGTATACTTTTGTCAAAAGTAATAGCTTTAAACTTTGTCATTGCAAACCAATTCTTCATTTCTTCTCTAACATTGCTCAGGGATATTTCATATCACTGGCTAGATATAATAGAAAATAAAAATATAAATTATAAAAATATTTAAAAAATAGAAAAAACTAAAAATGTAAAATACTATCAGTGATCATGATCTGTATCAGAAACAAAGAAAAGAAATAATAGAATTTATTTATATTTATTTATATACAGATAATAGATTAATATAGTACTTGTAGTTCTATGACTAAGTTTGTCGCGCGAACACATCTTAAAAAATTATTAACATTACTTTTTATTATTGATAGTGTTTATATTATTAATATTATTTTTTATATATTAGTAACATTGTAGAGATAAAGAATTCTACAAACAATATGTAAAATGCTTCAGATTCACTTCTTAATTAAAGTGGTTTTTTTGTTTAAATGAAATTAAAAATTCATGAAAAGGTTGTTAAGAGGTACATTAAGTGATGCTATCATCTATTTGATGTAACATTACTTAATACAATTATAGCAAATTGAATCATATTATGACGAAAAAAATCATATGAGAGACAAAACAATACAATGCTCCTTTTAAAAAGAAGACAAGTACATTTGCAACATATTATATTACAAGATATATCGATAAACATTTATGTTGAACAGAAATACCGAAAGCCTTAACTTTTTAGGAACCATATGTATTTATTACAGTTAACTGTGAAAATAATAAATTGTTGTCTGGATATTCTCTATACAGAATCTTACGTAATTATATCACAATGACACATGGTATGAAAGTATATCTAACGGCCAGGAGTTAGATTTGTTTTTGTTTTAACAGTCATGCGTAGTTCAATAAAAATTGTTACTAATTTTCATATTATTTCTAAATTAATCTTAATATTACTAATCTAAATATTACTACAATTACTAAAGACAGTCATCCTCTCAACATTTTGCCACACTTCCATCTCGTTTTGCGACATAATCTGTTTCAATAGTTGTCGCCTTCTTCTGTAAATATTATATGCTTTAATAATTGAATAATTGAAGTACTTAAATTATTATCTGGTTAATTACAACTGTAATTGCTAACATAAAGGCGCTTATAAAGAGATCGAAAGAAATAATAAAACTGTATGCATTTACATGTATTAATATGTCTTTAATGAAAGTCATACGCTACCTTCGATAAATATAAAAAACTGTGACAACTATAATGAGCAGTAATATTATGGGAATAAGCGATATTTCGTAAGGCACTGATAAATCTGGAATTTCTCCGATGCTAATCGATATTTTAAGCATAATCGTTTCATTAGAAATCCGAAATATCGATCTTTGTTCTGTTAAAATAACTATTATCTCGTACGATCGATTAGGTTGCAATGGGCAATTTCTAGCACCTCCGTAAGTTTTGTTGTCACCAACTATAAAGGTATAATTGTTGCGAGCAATCTCATCTGTCTAAGATAATGAAACATAAACACTTTGTAAGTGTGTGTATGTAAAAAAAGAGAAAAAGAGAGAGAGAATTAAAAATGAAAAACTAAAAGCAACAGTGTTCTTTTCAACTGCTTTAATTGCTTAAAGGTATATGTACGCACTTACTTAGTTTTTATATATTTAATATAACTATTTGTGAAATAAGTAAAGGAATAATTATTTTATATTTTTTACTTAACATATCCAAATGTAGAAATGTCTTTGAGATCGTGTTAAAATAATACACATACCAAGATCTCAGCAGCTTGCCAAGCGATGTCATTCTTCTTCACATTCGCCTGCTTTAATAGATAGTCAGGTAGTTTTGAATAATTCTTGCATTGATTAGATCCTTTCACAATAATGTGCATACCACTATCATACGTGTCATTAAGAATGTGCGGCACTTTTAACGAGATCGTAGAATTAAAGTCATCCGCTACGTCATGTAAAACGTCATCGAATGTTGCGGTTGACGGTGTTTGTATATTTACATAATTATATAGACTGGTCTCGTTTGTGATTGTCATAGATCGAATATAGATTCGATACGATGTCGATGGATATAAATATAAACGTTGGGTATAATTACGCATATATTCTTCCACTGGATATTTATATATCTTTTTCGCGGTTGATTGAGAAATGCGCTGTTTTAGATATGAAGTACTTTCTTCTACGGTGATGAGAAAGCATTGTAAGTGACGATTTGTCTTCCAAGGATGATACCATAATAAATCGACTATGCTGTTATTGTGTAATGTGTAAGTAACAGGTGCAGGTCTGTCTGGCCCTGCAAGATATTTTTAAGATAATCTTTATCGCAAACTTCATCACTCTTGTAAAACCCAACTTCAAAATATTTGCTTACTTGTATCTTAAAATTACCAAAAATAAAAGCAACTTCTATAATACGCTAAATTAATTTGTAAAAAATTACTTCTTGTTATGGTTTTTGCTGCGGTACATGAGCGTACAACAATAAAAGAAAGAGTGTGAAATGTAAAGAACGATGTTTCACAAAGTACATTATAGGTATACAGATATTGTGTCTAGTCCTTAAGTGAAATATAATTTATAGTATAAAAAGTGCAAACCTAAAAGTTTTTTATGTAGAAGTTTTAAAAGATTGTAACATGTATGTTATGTATTTTACTTGTAATAATATAAATAATAATAATATAATTAATAATATAAATGGATAATTAAAAGTTTTTTAAATAGGAAGTTTACAAAGCAGTGATATGTATGTCATGTATCTTATACTTTACTTACTTGTAGTAGTAAACATTTCCTGAGTTACACTAGCCGGTGGATTTAAATCTGTATTATTTTTATTCATCTCAGAAACCTGTAATATAATATTTTGTTTTGTGTATTATTCTAATATAGATTTTTTTATACATTTATATATAGTTTTTCGTTTATTCTATGTATAGTATTTTTATAGTGCACAATAAATATTTAGAGTGTTTCTATTTTTACCTGAATATTAGAACATCTTTTGTTAAGTTTTACGCAAACATAATCATCCCACAGATTACAGAACTTATGACTTGTCACCTTAATAGTATTGACATATTGATTGCAATAAGTATTAACGTTATATTAGTGAAGTTGTTTTTTTGAAGATGAGAATGGAATTAACCATCTCAAGTGTACTATATGAGGCACCTCACGGGTATCAATCTCAGTGACTTCCAGATTTGTTATTGTAGGTGGAGCTATTGAGTCGGTTTTTTCTTAATACTCGGCTTTAAAAAATATAATGTAAACATAAATAAAATATAATATCGAATGTACCTGTAGATGGCGTTCTGAAGTACAGTTCTTGATAAGCAGAAGAATTCTCTGTACTATTATATTCTCTTATCACATAAACAATTGCCCGATATTGCTCGTCACTAAGTAATGGTGGATTTATTATATTTAAATCAAGATACCAGCTCGATGTAAATTCGATTGCACTGAAATGTCTTACAGCAGTGCTAACTCCGCTAATGTGTATTTTAGCGTTTAATGGTCCCGAAATTTTTGAGCAATCTTTAGGTGGCTGCCATGATAATGTCCAATTTTGTGCTTTAAATTCTGTAAACACTTCCGCTGGTATGTCTACAAGGATGTTGATTGTTATAGTTTCTTCAAACACAGTGTTATATATGTAAATATATCATTACTTTGCCATATTTTAAAAGTAATAATAAGTGTTTGCGAGAAATAACAATTGTTTATATATACCAGATTTGTTTGTATTAAATGTTATCTCTGCGCCATAACTGCTACTTTGAAATTCATGTGCTGTAACTTGTGCTGCGTAAGACGCATATGGATGTAAATCTGAGAATATGATTTCTGTTTTGTTTGTAAATTTTTTAATAGGTGTGGGAACATCTGGTGTGAGTAAATTGAAATCTTCACAACCATAGCACACAATAATCTAAAAGGAGAAAACATCGCAGTAAATAGTATTATTACTAGCTTAATAATCTTAGTTTAATAGTCTAAATAGTGTAATTAAATCTTTAGTATGTACAAAGATCGGTAAAAGTGCTTTTATTTAGATAAAGTCGAACAATCATTCTTTTAGTACTCACACTTTTTACAATGTGTATATTACATAAACAATAGATTCGTAAAGAAGCAATCGTAAAAGACAAATACTATCCTTCCTCTACTGTAGAATTTTTTTATACGACACATCCCGTCTTCTCTGTAATTTAGCGCTAACAATGACACTTGGGCAAGAGCATCTCAGTATTAAGTTACTTTTGAGATCTTGATGAAATGAACTAATGAAATGTTCACAAAACGTAAGTATAAAAGTGGCACACTAATGCGATTCAAATCCCAAAATTGTCTTTACATATTATTAATACTCCGCGGAAGTAGCAAATATCAGAAAGATACTTTGTCCGTATACTTGAACTTGAGAAAACTAAAACAAGCGAACTGGAACGATATTCACGCCACTTCGTTTTAAATCGAACTTTTATATATTTGAAAGTTATAATATCTTAATTTAACTAATACTGTAGTACTTAATTATAAAATAATAAAAACAACGCGTCTAAAAGAACAATTGAACTAGTATCTAGAAAACAAAAAATGATTACATATATAATTACAAGTTACATAAAGTTACCCTCAATGTTATTTCATACAGCACTAAGTTCAAGTGATCTGGAGAGTTCCATTTCAGAGTGACTTGTGTGCTCGAGTTCGCAAAATATTGAATATCTAATACTCTTGCTGAAGCTAATGATATTGATAAAATACAGATATCAGAAAAACGTAATTATATAATATCTGAAATATATGTTTGTGGAATTTCTTACTGTACTACAGTCATCAGTATAATAACATAAACTTACCGCTTCGTAATGTACGAATATGAGTGAAGTACATGAAGCTATTTTCTATGTTTATATCAGCAAGTCGCCGATGAATTACAATCACGTTAAAAATAGTATATGGCGGTAAATCTGACACTTCATGAGGAAAAGTGACAACTGTTGAGTTACGAATATTCTCGTCTGTATTTCTATTTTGGAGTGTTACATAATACCAATGTGCTGGACATGGAAATATTTGCTAGTATAGGAAAAAACAATTTAAATCTGTATATTATTTCCATACATATATTCAATACATGCTACATTCAATACATGTACACATTGTGATTAAATATACTATTATGTTTAAATGAATTAATAACAAAATCTATACGTACATCTGGGGTAATTTGCCAGTCAATAATTATACTGTTTTCGGTAGACAAGAACGTTGAAAGTTTTTACCGCTATATTATGAGAGTTCAAGAAAGCATCATTGGTATAAAAGAGAATACGGAATATAAAAGAAATAATAAAACTTTGTAGTATGATAATATCTATTACTAAATATTAAATTTACATACTTCTGTTTGTACTATATCTTTTCTTCTATATGCAAGTGATGCAGATTTAGACAAAAATAATGATCGCATTTTTATCATACTGCTTTAATTATACATATTATAATAAAATAATTTTTAATATATAACGAAATATGACTATATATATAAATACAACAAAGATATTTCTCACATAAATCAGATACAGAATACGGATGCAAGATATAGTTAGAAGATAAGAATGCAAGTAAAAATAAAGAATAAGTATGATAATATGTACTTTATGCACATATTTGAATAAAGTAATGCAAGTAAAGCTTTATAGTTTGGAAACTTTTTGTTGTATTTCCTTTGCACAGTGCCAAAAATATTGCAAAATGTTTTACATGACCGTATTCATACACAAGAAGAAAGAGATATCGATACTTACGTTCGCAATCAGTTTCAACACTTCGCCCCAATTGCTTTCAATTATTACATTCTCTGCAAGTAGTACACATTTCACTGAATAAACAGAACCAGGATTTAAATTGGTGAAATATCCCGTCAAATGTGTCATATTTTGAATCAGTCTAATCCATGACTGCGTGAAAGTGTAATAATTTTTTCCCTGTGGAAAAATATAGTAGAAAATTTTATTTCATCTTTTTTTTTTTTTTGAATGTGAAAACGATGACTAAAGCGGTTTTTAGTAATGGTAAATTATCATCAAAGATAAATTCTTTTCAATATGTTTTTCAATTTTATCGTGACAAAACTTAATAAGTGTTACCTTAATAGAAAACAAATAATACATTGTTATTTGGTCGTATTCCTTTTTCCACACTATAGAAAGTTTAGTTCGGATGCTTGTTGAAGTGACAGAGACAATTTCAGGTTCTGTGAGCTTGTCTATGCCTTAAAAATTAATATAATATTCGTTTGTCAAATAGCTTTTATAACAATGACAGAATTGTCTGACAAATATAATCACAATAATGTACTGTAAATCAGGAAAAGTTCCAAATTACCTATATTACACAAGGGTGGCATGTAAAGTATTTTCACGTTATCAACACATCCGTTGATACATTCTCCAGTTACTTTGTTACATCCAAAAGATTTGCATAAACCGCATTTATTTGTACAATTATACCCATACCAATTGTCGTCACACACTGCAATTATATGTATAATAATATAAAGAGTAATAATATATATTTAATATAATAATATAAATATTAATATTTTACACTTATAATATATATTCATAATATATATTACTATGACGAGTGTCATAGTAATAAAAACCATTCCAACCTACTTACAATCAGAGCACGTATCGCCTTGAAATCCTGGAGAACATATGCAACCAGGTTTGTAACAGATTGCAGTTCCTCTGCAGTTAGAAGAACTGTTCAGATCATGTTTGCAGGAAAAGGAACAGTCTGGTCCGATTTCTCCCTCAGTACATATTTTGTCATCTGTGAAATATGTTTATAGAATGTTACTCAATTTTATATTAAATGTATTATAAAATATATTATAGAATGTTATCAATAACAAATACAATATTATTGTATATTGCTACTTGAGAAAACAAGAATATATATACAGGCTTTGAAGGCTTTTAATATAAAATTGTACGTGAAATAATTAAAAAGTTGATAAGTACCTAGTTCTATGTTGTTTGTAGCTTTTGACAAAGAACTTACGACGGTATTTTCGTTGAAGACTAATTTTTGACAAGTTACATTCGACAACAGATTAGAATCGTTAGTTATTTGCGAAATAATTCCTTTTCTCAAAATCTCTAAGAAAAAACATAAACCATAAAAAAGATAAGTATTAAAAAAGTATTAGGAACAATGTTTTGGGATATTTAAATATTCCATTTATTGCTAGTACACATATTTTAATGTTACATGTAATTATGCAAAATGAGAATTACGTGCATATTTACACCTTTATTAGGACATTGACGAACATGAGCTATTGCTCACAATTGATTTTTAGTACGTTTCGTGAGTTTGGGAATTACGCGGATTTTTATCCCACTTATATAAGTGTTTGTAGAAAATTTTCTATCAAGTTTAACAAGTTGCCACATAGATAAGCCGTGCATAGCAACATTTATTGAACCTTTAGCTGTTACAAATTGTAATATTTTATGCGTTGTGGAATCAATCATCACGTCTGCAGTACATTCTGCGCACAGGCCTAGTATCAATTGTATGCATATCTTCTGAGTATCAGGATTATAAATAGGACTCATTAAAATAGCATTCTTGTCATTTGTGTACAGGAAATCGTCTGAAATGCAATATTTATACGTGAGTTTTATTTGTACAATTTATTTTTTATTACATCCAATTAGGTCTATCCTTTGTCATTTTTGAGACTACTTAGTTTGTAAGCTGCATAGAAAAATATATGAGAAAATATTATATATATGTAAACAAATATTATACATAAACAAATAACAAACTGAAAGTAGTCTTTATAATTTGTAGTTTCTAATTATATCATATAAGTACTAAAAGCACTTACTACATATTGTAGTAATAAGATAAAAAATTATATTTTTTGCATTTATTATATAAAAAAAAAAGAATAATTTTATTATAAAGCTACCACACGAAACACTATTCTATATATATCTTTATTAATGGTCATTGAACGTTCCATCAAATCATGAACTTCCATAAGTATTTTGAGGAAAAAGTCATTGTAGAAACAAAATAAAACAAAAAATCATTTTAAGAAGTAGAGTGTATAGTTTCAAATATTGTAGGAAAGCTTTTCCTTATATCATCTATTTTCACGTAATTCGGGTAGAAAAGATCGAAACTTTTACAAAATACATTTTGTAAATAAATTGTTGTAGTATTTGTGATAAAAAGTTTTCGAAAAAAAGTTTTGTATTTAGGAGCAAGCAGAATATTAAAAATAATATAATTGTAATGAACAAAGTTATATTTTTTTTTAGGTGAGAACGAAGATATGAGAATGAAGATATAATATTATCAAAAAACACATTTCAAGCTTGAACAGTACACATTTCAAGATTGAAAATGTGTTTTTTATGTTTTTAAATGCAGCAATTTAAACAAATGCCTAATTTGTAGCGATTGGAAACTGTTTCTTACGAGTATGTTTATAAGCTCAGTGTAAATGTATATAAAATAGATGAAGTTATCGTTTTTACATTTCGCAAGTTTTGAGTATTATTATGTACAAAACCTACTTTTCACAAAGTAGTAGTGATATGAGTAAATGTTTCTTATAATTTATTATTTAAGAAATAAACAATTTTAGTACATCTTCGAAATAGAAAATGAAACAAAAAAGGCAATAACTTAAAGATAAATTTAACGCGTTAAGTTCACACTGTCGAATTTCACGTGCAATTAAAAAATACTTTTTGTGACAGTACTATATTATATTGTCGCACACGTATACACGTATACACAATATCTACAAATAATCGTTTTTTAACATTTTTAAATTCTTTTTGTCACCGATTATAACGTAGATACTTATTTTGAACAAACAGATTTGTGTTCGGCTGCCAAAACTACTTCGAAAATATCTATTCGCACTCGTCAGATCACAATTTGTCGAACAGTGTTTTGCTTTGATTATAAAGTACAGTAAACAAACAGTAAATAAATAAAATTATTGGTTTGAATAAATATACTTACAAATATGTCTGCGATACCATATTCTTGTTTGTGAAAAATCTAATGTAAATGGAATAGAAATTATGAAAATTATTCCTGAAGGTAAAGACACTTCTGCGTCTTGATATGTAAGCATTTCATCATTAGTATCATAAACAGAAACATTTTTCTTCCAATAATCCCATGAAATGACAAATGTTCGCCATTCAGTTTCAGATAACGACTGTAACTAGAATAATTATCTTGTTTGTATCACATTCTCTGAATTTTTTTCATTCATTTCATTTTGATATATCTCTTTCTTTCTTAGTGTCGTAAACAAATATTATTACATGTAATTAATACATGGATTAATACATAAAATCAATTACATTTAACATACAACTAGGTTTTTTTGTTACTTTACAATTTAGAGTTTTTATTATGTATAAAAAGTTATGTTACGATTTAG
>QVNW01003017.1:0-39954 GCA_014825475.1 Pseudomyrmex flavicornis
CCTCCCCCTTCCGTGCTCCTCTCTCGCGCGAAATACGATCTCCCGCGTTTTGCCCCGGCGGAGTATTCGCGTCATGAAATTCTCCATCGCGTAGGTAATTCCGCACGCACGCACACGATGCGTGCGTGCGCAGTCGCTGCTGCGCTGTTTGCCCACGCGTGTTACGACTTTTTCCCGCCGTACGTCTCGAGCACACACAGCGAGCGATATAAAAGCCTCGTCCTGTGCGGCGCGCAAAGGCCGTACTCTTGGCGAACCTACAACTCGGGGGCCGTGCCTCGATGATGTTTTGCCTTCCTCCCATGTAAGCCGCGCGCGCGATTTCCTTTTCAGACGAGAGGGTACTTACACACACGCCTCGATATTTCAACCCCGCCATTTCTTCGCGCGCGCTGCCTCTCGATTTACCGATCTCTTCAAACTTTCACGCTCATATGTCATACACGTGACGACCGGTTCGAAACCGTCTTACGTGTGTTGTTGTTTTCTTTGTGTAAACTCTTTCTTTGCGGAGACTGTCTGAGAGATTCCACCGGTGCAGACCGGTGTACCGTGCTAATCACGTGCGAGATAGGTCGTGCAGTTTAAACGTCGAATAGAGATGCAATTTATTGTAATTATTTTAATTTATATTGTTAGAACTTAAAAATTTCGTATATAATTTATCCTCGCGGCTGTGCTATTGCGCATCTCTTTACAACAGCGCGCTCGTCTTACGTCGAAGTCCTGGCTCTTCTCGAGAGAGAATAGTAAATATTTATGTGTTCGCGCCAAATATAAACTTTGCGTTTTTTGAAGAAAATTTCGCTAACAACTCGCGAAACGCGAATACATTCTCTCGCAATTTCACGTTTTCCCGGACTCGCGACAATCCAGAGAGAAGTCGGCGGAGTCTGTTCGGAAGAAGAGTGCGGAGTGCCACTGCTGCGATAATTGCTTAATTACCTCCTCGTTACCGTCGTCGACGGTATTTCTCCGCTCTCCGCTCTCCGACCGTCCAATTAAACTCCACCGAGCCGAACTTTAATCGTCCTTATCCCCGACATCGTGTGCGCGAACGCCGCGCGGACTAAAAAAAACATCGTCAGCCCGCGCTACCGAGCTCGTAAATGTCAATGACAATGGCGTTTAGCGCGCAGAACGCTGAACCGGGAGCGGCGTTTTGACGTCCCATTCGATTTTCTCGTTCCCCGCGTAATTAACGTTCCAGCGAAACGCGTCGCTCGCGCGTTTCCGCAAGACATACGTTTGTAAATTTGAAACACTCTGGAGACTCTGTTGCAATTTAGAAAATAATAAAATAGCTTATTGACAATGATAACAGGCTCATTAACAATAATAGATATATATCATATAAAATATGTAATATTACATTTGCTTCTATTTTAACATTATTTTAATCGCAAGAATCATTTTCTCGATGTTCTCTTCGACTTTCTTTCAAGGAAGAATTTTAGAGAAGAAAGTTCGCGTCGAACTACGTGTTGATATTTGCGCCGCGAGTGGCTTCTGATGGAGCGCCATGACGCGAAAACGTCTGGAAGATACGAAAATGGCGCGAGCGCGCGCGATTTTCCGCGCGATGAACGTAGCCGCGCGCTGCGAAGCTCCGTCGGCGCGTACTTGAAAATAGAATCAGAAGTCGCGAAACTCGTCAAGGCCACCGACAAAGGAGAAAGAAAGACAGATAGAAGGAGAGAAAGAGGAAGGCCCGGCGAATTTTCGTGGCCATGGCTACGGCATCCGGTTGCCCAATGTTTTTGCCGCGCGAACGTGCCGCGCGAGAAAGCGCGCACGGCGCCGAGGACTTTCGCTTTCGAAAGCTGCGCGCCACTTTTATCGCTCGCGCGCAGCCGAACTTTCTTCTCTCTTCTTCTTCCTTTGCCGAAGAGGCGCCCGGATGTCGCCACCCAATTCGATTTCCGTCAGGGAAAATACCCCGTTCGGAAGAGCCTCGTCGCCGATATACAAAAAACCGCCGATATACGTAAATACACCGGACCTTTTCTTTTTTTAAAAAAAAAGTTTCGCTCATAAATTTTGAAACAAATCCCTAATATTCGAACAAACAAGCGTTCTTCGAACGCTTTTTGAATTTTTATTTCTATAAATTTCATATCTAAGAAAAAGATACTTTTATAAATTTGCACGTCATTTGCGACACGAACGTATATACTTGTAACATATATGCGTATTTGTAGTATTCGTGTCTCCGATTATATTCTTATCGCAGACATTTGAACTCGCGTGTATCTATCCGAGTTTTTTCTTACACATTAAATCTTACACGTTCTATAAAATCTTACACGCATACAATTCTCTATTTCGGTACGCGTTCTCTAATGTATTTCCGGTGCGCGCGTGACGCGGAATATATATGTTGCGTCGTTATTTTTGAAACCGAACGAGTCCGCATCTTCCGGATCGCTTTCGGCGAGGAGAAAGTCCTTTACGGAAATTGCAATTACATTCCGCGTGTATCGCCGTAACAAGAAGCGTCTTTTTTTTTTTTTTTTTTTTTTTTTTTTTTTTTTTTTTTTTTTTTTCACGGCTTGTTTCTCTCTTTGACCTGGTACTTAATCTTGCTTATGGTTCACTTTGCGAAACACGAGAAAACATGTGAAACATATTCGTACGTATGAAAAAGGAAACAAATTATTTGATTGAAGCAAAAACAAATTGGAGTCACAACAGTTCGCACGTTGCAAGAAACTTGCACGAGCGAAACAAGAGAGCCACATGACAATTATAGGTATATACGCGTCACGTCAACTTTCGCTATCGGAAACGCCGTATACGCGTTTCGTTGCCACTAATCGCTGCTGAACGATTCCCGTTTCCAGAAGCAAGCGTCGCTCTGATGCGGCGCTATAAATGCCGTGTATATACACGACGTGTAACGACGAGTATCACGCGAACACACATCGAGGGGAAAATCCACCGGAAACGTCAGATACACAGCGACTGCGCGCGTATATATATCAGAAGAAAGCAACAAGTGAAGCTCGTACACGTGTATATTTCGCTTTTTATTACATTGTCTACTTTATACTCTTCATTTTCGATCCAATTAAGTAGGATTTAAAGTGTTGTAAGTAGAAATTTTTATTTTCAGCAATTAAAAATTTTGTGCGTCTTATTTTGAAACGCGTGCACGAAACTGCAAAGTTTTCTCTGCTCTCTGTAACGTTAACATTCATAAAAACTTGTAATTCATCCAAGTTTTGCTACAAAACGGAAAAAAATAATAATAATAATTTCTGTCGTTACAATAATATGTTTATTAACACAAAAATACAGTTGAAGTGTTTCGAGAGGCTTTTCACGTGCTGGTCTCGCACACACGTGCAAAGAATACTTAACCGGATGTGAAAAGTAAGATATCTCAGTCGTTTGGTCACGCACCAATAAGCGAGATGAGAAAAAATCCGGCTGATTACAGGGTCAAAGTGTAAGAGGGGTACTGAGAGGAAATCCAATAAATGTCGGTAACAAAATCCCTTGGAAGCCGGCGATAAGACGCAATCGTCCGACAACGCGTCAGCCGATACACGATAATAGTAGCGGGAAAGGAAAACGATTTTCCGGCAACGCGACAAAAATTTTCCGCTCCGTTATCTACGTGTGTTCCCTGTTCATTTTTTTTTTTTTTTTTTTATTTTATTAATGTCACTGTTTACCAGCGCGCGGGTGCGTATATCGCCTTGTCTGCGTTGGAAAAACACTCGCGCGTCGATCGAAAGTGCATTAGCCGCGTTTTCTTCGCGCACGCAATCGACGGAGAGGTTAACGTATGCAATTACATAGAACCCCGTGTCGTGATTAAAAAGCTCGTCGTCGCGTGCTGTCCGCAGGAACCGGACATTTTCACTTACCGCACTTTGCACCGCGTCTTCGCTGCGAATGACGTGTGCGTGATAGCAGCAATTATCCCCGACTGGCGCGGTTTCGCCGAATATGCGACACTTATCAGTTTGAAAAGAAAACCACGTCTTTCATTATCACTCAGACCAGTCGAACAATTGAAAATCAATAAAATTTAATTTTCTTAAATATATTCATTTAATTATATCAAAATGTTTATATATATATATGAAACGAAAAACTTATTGTTGGCGAAACAAAAAACTTCAATCAGGCTTAGCAGATTTTTTGCTGGCCACGTAGTAACTATGTTAATCTTCTTGCTATTCTACTCTTGCTAGCAAACCATTTTTTTCCGCGCGTGAAAAATGATATGATTTAATTATTTCGATAAAAACTAGATACGAGGACGATATTAATAGAGAAACAGAGAAGAGCTTACAATCTCTTTACACACAGGTGAATATTTACAACCTGCTCGGCCGTTCTGAAATGCAGATGTATATCGCGTCACGCGACGTCCGCCTACGCGGCTTGATCCTGAAGCACCTTTTACCGTCGCGTTCGAGAAGAGGCCGCTCGCGCGCGTCTCGTTCGTCACGCTGTGCGAGACACTCCGTGCATTCATAAAAAAAAATACAAAAAAATACAAAAAGTCTCGGAGTGTGTCGTTACGAGAAGGATTGCGATTTTTTAGCCGCGAAACTTGCCTCACCGGAACGCGCAGTTTGTCCCGGCGACAATGTGGGAAGTCGCGTTCGCACGCTGTTTTATGAGAGGAGGTTTACTTATTTTCCTCCCCTCTTTCTTCTCCGCGACGAAGTCGTAAAATATAGTCGAGAAGTCGTAATACGAATCGTAATAGTTTTCCTGCAAAACGCGCCACGTGCGCGTATTTTAAACACCGAAGGATTTTACTTTTACGCACGTTGACTGCAAATAATTTGCCTCGTGGCGCTTCCACGCGCGTTTAAAATATGAAAACTATGTCTACGAACGTGAATACATTATTGTCTATTTTTAAAAGATTCTAAGCACGTGCAAACAAATTTATTCTACGGATTGTCTTTGCTCCTTTTTTTTTTTATAATAAATTGTCCGAAATACGACACACACGTGTAAAGATCTCGAAATACGCGGCGAAAATAATTGTTTTTTTTTTTTGCGTATTAGTTGCGGATTTATGGAAATTAAATATCTTCGTCCTTCTAACTCTTTTGCACGTGGCGGCCACGTGGCGCGAAATCGGTCGCAATCGTATTATATTATACTATGCTAATGGCATCGCGAGGCTCATCTGTGACAAAACGCGCCGTAATCATATGCGCGGCAATTGCAAACATACATATATATGTTATGGTCAAAGCCCGAACAAACAGAGACGTATAAAATATTTCCTTTGTATCACATACAAATCGTACACGTGTGGGCATCTCTCCCTCCCCCCTCCCCCGGAAAACAATATATATATATATATGCGTGAGTTCAATATGTGAATTTGAAAGTACAATTAGAGTTGTTGGAACTGCGCACGTCTATGAAACAGTATTTGTTTTACAAATGCTCATTAGATCTCTCTCGATATTCGAGGTCTCTGTGCGGAGTTGCTTATAACAAATTTTTGGGTGAGCCAAACGACCTTCGAAAAGGATGAAGACTCGAAATATTGTTGCACACGATTGAATATCGAACGCACACGACCAGAAAAGATAAATTATTTTGACAAATAATCGTGTACGATATCTGATTACGAGAGAAATAATAAGACACTTGAAAGAGTCACGCGTGTACGTGCGAAATATTTTCAAGTTAATACACATTGCAACTCGAGACGCAAACCACAAGCATTCGATAGAGATTTTTGAATTGAGTTTGATCTTATTTATAAATTTTGAATTAAAAAAAAAGTTATATTTAATATTTAAAGTTATATTTAATATGTAAATTTGAATTGAATTCTGTGTAATTATTTTATTAAAATTGTTGTGTGTGTTTACACAACAATTTTCGAAGCTGTACAAAATATATTCTCTTTTTTTTTAAATTACTTAAATTACTTTTAAATTACTATCGCGATTGTAATTTTATAACCATGAGAGTATAAGAAAATATCGCACCTTTTGCAAACGAGAAGAACTGCAAAATACACTTATAATTGATGTCTTTTTTTATTATCTTTTTTGTCGAGGAAGAGATTAAACACGTAGGTATTTATCGTTAAATCCGATGACTTTATTGCCACCGCATTGCCAAGCGATCATCTCGTTAAATAGCAAATTTTTTTCTTCTCTTGTTCTCGTGTTTCAATTCACACGCGTCAAGAAATTTCCTTCACATGTGTTTGTGTGTTTTTTTTTTATGAACGCAGTACGAATTGTGTCGGAATTAACATAACACGTAACAAGGTAATTTCAATCTTTGCAATTGTTCAAACGTGTTTACACGGCATTGCAAAGAACGTTGTTTTTCTCACACACGTGGAGATCCGTTTCTCTTGTTCAGTTCAAACGTCAAAACCAAAATCGTCGTCGTCTCTTTCGACACCGCGCGCTAATAATCGCTCTCTTCGCGCCACGACGATTACATAAAATTAAGTCATTCATCCGCAATCCGGCCTGCTCCCGGGGCGAATTATGAAACCGTGACGCGGAAAGTTTATCGTGATAACGCGGCGTGGATAATGGACCGCTGGAGCGTGTCCGCAAACGCTCTCGCATTATCGATTGACGAAAAAGTGCTTACTTAGCGCTATGACACGGCATTATTTCACGTGCGTGTCCGCGAAACGCGATATGTATAAACAAATTCGTCATTATTGTTCCATACACATCGAGTTGCAATTTTTTTCTCACGCGAACAAAACAGCGTCGAGTTTAAAATAAATATCGCGCGACTCGCATCGGTCACATTGACTCACCAAGGCCTTTTGTCTATTCTCTCTCTCTCTCTCTTGCTCTCTTTCTGTCTTTTGTTGTATGTAAATTAACGGCCAACAACCGAGAATATGATATTACACGTCTCGCCACTCCCCAGTTCTCGCGCTCTTCTCGAGCCGGAAAATTTCTTCTCCCGGCGCGCATTAACCCTATGCAAATTTATTCCGCAAACAACCGCGATTGCAAAAATAAAAAACAAATGATGCAGCCTTCGACTCGCTGAAAATTTTGCCGGCAAAACCGGACACGAACATTCCGCGCGGTTTTGAGACAGAAATATATCATAATAAAACTTAAAAAAATGACAAAGAACGCGTCTGGGACAACGCGTTGTTGTCTGTTCAGCTAACTGGTTAAAAAGTAAGACGTAGTAGAAACGACTCGGAGATAAGAGACTCGAATAATTAAAAGATCTTCGCGGCAAGTGAGTCACCGCAGATATTGGATTGCGTACTGCAAATTTTTTTATTCCTTCATGTGACAATAGTACACGTTTTCTCGTTATTGTCGATAAAAGATGTGTCTCTCAACGCATTCCGGAGCAAGATTTTTCTCAATCGCTGAATGAAGAATTGGTTTCTCAACGCTTCGGAGCGAAGCAATGGACTCGGTAAAAGTCGACTTTCTTCCAATTTTTTGTCTCCGTCTCGAGATGAATGTAACTCTATTTAGTAAAGCAAGAGAGAGAAACACATTTCGTTCCCACCGTGTCTGATACATGTCACCATACTTTTATGCGTGTCTCGTCTTCTCTCGCTCGGCCAATTAGAGCTAATTAGTACCTCGAGTGCTTGGACACGCCAGCTCGTTCTCTACAATCAACGCTTTTATTTGCGTTCTACGTGCAGACAGATAAAAAAAATGTGAACGCGAACGATAAATAAACAATCGTCGCGTCGCTCCGATCTTTCGTTTTTCTGAACGAGAATTATAAAAGTTGCTGCGCTAATTTTTACAGATCACATCCTAACGAATAAAGTTTCATTATCGTAATACGCGAGCGGAATTGAACGAAAATTCGGTTTTTTTTCAAAAGCATATAAATTTCTTCAATTTTTATTCGCCGGTTTTTTTTTTATTGTTGTTAACGATCACACTTGTACACACCTTCGGCCGATTCGATTACACCTGCGCTTGCGTAACAAGCAGGCCCGAAATATTTGATCGGTGCTGTTACGTCGCATTTGAAAACATTGACTCGCATTGACTTTTTTCAACCGAATTCTATTAAAATCAATGTCACCTCGCGCATATTTGACTCTTTTTTTATGTGCAAATGTGATTTTTTAATACGCGACTATTTAAATTTCTTTATATATATATATATATACGTGCTACGTAACGTTTTTAAAGAAATTTAAATCGACGACCTTGCTTCCGAAACCCACTGACACACATCTGCAAACAAACGATTTGTATATAAAACTAAGAAAATATTCTTAAAAGAAAATTAATTGATAAGAAAACTATTAATACATCTTCGCGAGAGAGTAGAATTTTGCATGTGTCTGCTCGCGATTAGATAGTTCAAAAATATATCTATCATCGATGTGTCTTTTTATTAAAAAAAAATATATATTTTCGTATATTTCTTCTACGGATAGACCGTATCACGCACGTATCCATAAAATACTTATCAGTGATTAAACAAAAGTCTGACGAAGTTTCGTTGCAATTATCGCTTTCTATAAACAGTAGTGCAGAGTGCAAGCAATATCCACATATCTGTTTATTTTATACTCGCGAACCGGCGCATCTTATATAATTAAGTCTCAATAGGATTCCGCGTAATTAAGACGTGATATTTTTACGTCTTACGAGACATTAGGATGAGTTTTATGGCCGGCCGTTTCTGTAAGCGTGCACGCAGAGAAAGAAAGAGAGAGAGAGAGAGAGAGAAATTCGTTTCTTATCTGTGCACCTTATCGCCCGTGTCTTATCAACGTGTTATTTAATGTATGGTAAGCCTTTCATTATCTCGTTATTATGCCGCCGGCGAGAGAAGCGAGCTGGCAAGTTAAGTCGACACGATTCCTCTCTCATTGTCGCTCTCATTTTAGTCATCTTGGACGCTATTGTTATTGTAATTCAGCGGAACGTCATGCTCTCGAGGCGCCGGCATGAAATGCGCGATCGACACGTGGAGCTATTTTGCTTCGATGTGTCATTGATATATACTGTGTGTGTCACTCGTTTCATTATAATAATATCTTTCAAAATCGGCACGTAAGTCGCGCGAATAATTAGATAAATAAAAAAACCACTACCGTGGATCACTATTCGTACGCGGATTATCATGTAGAAAATGTGAACTCTCGTCAGATACAGTCCGAAGTTTTGCTTTCGAATCGCAAACATGAAAACGTTACTCCGTACGTACGTCGTTATCAGTGCTGTGTTTGAAAATTGTGTTGCAACAAAAGAGAGATTGATAACTCATTATATAAATTTATACAAATTTATTATTTATAATTTATAATCCGTAAATATATCGATATTTATCTTTCCGCGCAACACCGATGCTGCGCACAACGTGTTATCGATGTGTTTATTTTTATTTATTTTTTTTTTTTTTTTTACATGCAGCTTTACGTGTCAGATCTTTTACGTAATCTTATGTGCCGCTTATGTAGAATTAACCGCTTTAATGATACCGAGTTGTTTACCGAATACAATGTATCGGCCAAGGATGCATTAAAATGCACTAAGACAAAGGTTAAGGCGCTGTTAAGACATCTGCGTATTTATGCGCTCGCATTGCGTGTGTATATTTTATATACTTATATGTATACATATATGTATATATTCGCGCGCTGAAACGACCGCTGCGATCGAACACACCAACATTGTTCTCTCTCGTAGAGCTCCCGCTCGAAATAGCCCCGGCGATTTCAGCAATGTGTTCCGTGCACACTCACCGTCCGGCAATAAAGAGAGGCGAGCGAACGCGAACCGAATTCTCATTAACGAGATCATTTGTAATATCTGTGCGCGCGTCGCATCCCAAACGACTCGAAGAGTCGTCTGATGTTTTACATACATTTAAAATATCAAATGTGAAATTAATGTTTTTTTTTTTTTTTTTTTTTTTTTTTTTTTTTTTTTCTCGTTCTCCCAATAACGCGCTGACGAAGCGCGGAGACGACGGGACGGGCGGCGGCTACGCGCACACGACAGGAGGGAATATTTCACTCGCGTGCGTTTCATTAATAGAGTTTATGAAAACATGAGGCCGTCCTTGTCGAGTGCATCGCTCCCTCGCGCGCGCTTTAAATGGCGGCAGCCTTGCAATCTCAAGGAACGTTCGGAACCGAGTTCTCCTCCGGGAACAACCGGAATCAGCTCGCCGCGAATAAGATTCGAGCGTTTAAAAGCGTCTTATTCACTAACTTGGAATTATTAAAAATTGAAGAAGATTGATTTCAACTCGAATCAAAATCTGTTAACTAAACTGTTCCACATTGACATTGTAAAGACACCTGTTTGTTTTAATTTATTTATGATTTTATCTTGACAACGTATTTTCCGTTTTTTTTTTTTGACACGACTATACTCTCTCGACATAAATTCCCCACCTTTTGACTCTGATTACGGAAACTGTTTTTAATAAGCTGACTTTCATCTTTTATTACGAGCCCGAATCTTTCGTTCTCTGAAAGTTGCTCTTCTGCTTGTCCTATATACATACTAGGTATTTAATAATTCTACGCTCACTATATTCGGAAGTACGGAAAATACATTGTATCGAATGATAATCGTTTTTTGTGCGCTAAGGTCGTTCTTCGTACAGACGTTCGATCGCATATTCTCTCGTTTTTCTTTTCTCAAACTGCGTGTGAAACCGCGACTCAGGTTTTTCATTCCCATATTGGAATCTCAATAACTTTTCAGCTTAGATTTATCGGCGAATTTAAAGAGAATCCGTTATATTAATTACATCGCGCATCTCTCTCGATGTTACGCGAGAAAGACAGTTAGATGCATTATATAATAAATACGCGCGCGTTTTTTTACGACAACGTGTGCGCGTCGGCCGCGCGAGACATTCTAATTGAATTAGCTGGTCGGTGAGCTCTTAACCGCGAATTATAAATTAGATTATAACGAGCGGCCGCTCGCAAAGTTGGATAATTAGACGTACTTAAAGCGTTAATTACGCTGCCCGGCGGCAGCGACGCATCTCCATCGCATATTTCTCCGAGACGCACACAGCGCGCGTCTATAAATCGAGAAACCAATTTTTTTCAATTTCGCATTGCGCGACTTTCTGATTTACTCGAACATATCCGAAGCTAAAGCGCGCGAAACGTGAAAAACATTGCGAGTAATAATAGAAAATCGTGCATTCACGATTGTTCCAAAGATTTATTACGCGAAAAAAAGCGGATATTAAATTTCAGACATGACTCGCGAATCGAATCGGAACCGGTAACGCATCGTTGTGTGTATATCGATATAATTCACACATTCATCGCGCCGTACCGAGTAAGTGGCTGAACGATTACTTAAGTGTCGCACACGTGACGCAAATCGCTCGGCTGATTTATCTCGGCAAAGGCGAGAAAAACAGAAAGCAGACGTTCGATTATTCGCGTAGCGCGTTTTGCAATATCGCGTGCATTTTATTTTATTTTCTTCTCATCTCCAGCGTCGCGCTGATAAGTCCGCAATTTTTTTCTTTAGCGGCAAGTGTTCGCCGTACGCGCAGAAAGTCCGTCTTTGTTCCGCGCGTCCTCCTCCTCTCGCACGACCTTTTCCTTTTCTTTTTCTTCCCCTTTCTGCTCTTTCGATCTTTCCTCCTTTCCTCGTACTCTTGTTCCTCTTCCGTCTTTGTCGCGCGCACGCACGCACATATTCTTCCTCCTTTGTTCGGGGCATCCATCCAACGCCTCCGTCTTTTCATGGGTTTTCTTGCGGGCAACGCAAACGGAGACCATATATATACACGGTGGCTCGAACAAGAAGATGAAATGTTATCTCGAAATGTTGCTTTTATCCCGACGGAAAATGTCTTCTATGTGCGCCAGTTTCTTTGTGTAACACTCGCGTGTGTGAAGAAACTCGATTCAGAGATAAAATCCGATGCGACTGTACCCGATTCTGAATAACAACTCTACGTAACAACTGATAACCGATATCGTTAACAATGTTGCGTAAACTCAGTACACAACGAGCGTGTAAACACTCGAGACAAAAGTTGCATGTTACTCCGAACAATATTATAAATTATACATTACTTATCTCTGAATTATATATAAATTCGATTAGAGAGAGTTCGTGTAATCTCTTCACTCGCGTTGTTTTTTTTTTTTTTTTTTTTTAAAAAAAAAACGGAGAGAGATAAGCTATGAAACGAGCTTATTTTTTCAGACGACTGCTCTGGCCATTGAGCTATCCAGGTCTTGTGCATCACATTTCTTCTTAATTAAGAAGCACGAGTTGACAGTCGTTCGCAGTACATGGAATGTTATTTAAAATTCCACGTATTTGAAGTCGAAGACGCATTTTGCACAATTGTGACTGGATCGGGACTCGAACCCGCATCTTTCGTTTTCTGAACGCTACCTTTCACTCACTGAGCTATCTCGCCCCACGCGTTTAACGGAGAGAGAAGTTTATCCGTACGTAGATATTTGACAAAGACACTGAGAATGTAGACATTTTTTAAATATATTATAAAACATTTGCAAAAATTATACAAGTTTCTTTTTCGCGCGTAACGCACACGAACCGAGAGAACATAGACGGTGGCTCGGACGCTGTCATCTCTCCCGAGAGATACTTCTCTTATCTCGTGCGTCAACGGGAAACGCTTGGAAGCTTTGCATGTTCGCGGATATACAAGTTTTTGGTGTTTCCTTGCACGCGCGCGCGCGTTTGAAGAAACTCGATTCTTAAGCGGAGAGATAAAATTCTCGAATCTGTTGACCATACCGATATTCCGTGTAACATTTTAACCCTACGACAGCTGATACCCGGTATCGTTAACCACACGTGACAGAAAACGTTGCGTAAACTCGTTTTTCGAGATATTTCCGAGACACATCGTGCGCGTTGGCTTGCAAGAAATATTATCGTAATACTTTATGCGCCATATAACACACATTTCGTCATGTTACACGTGTATTTCATCAAGATAGTCGGCTTTATGTCAGACACACATTCATCGCTACGATGCACGAAGAATCCGCGACAAGATAATAATTATTTCACGGATATATTAATTATTTCACAAATTAATTTCGCCAGCGCGTTTAATTCTCTCGAAGAACTTGACCGAATTCCTGGCGGTGTGTTAACGCGCGCAAAGTCTTGCGAAAATTTTTACGCGCGAGAAGCGCGTTTATAAAATGTAACATTCTCTACTCTTCTTCCTTTATCGGAACAGTATCGCAAGTGCGCACGGTATGCTCTTTCGAAATTCCCACCCTGTATATATGGCAGCGCGTCTTCAGACAGGAGATAGAGTCCGTCTACCGTAACCTTGCGCCGTGGAGTCAAGTGTTGCTAACCGCGGTAACTTACCTCGTAACCTAGAACGTTGAAAAATATCCGTCAACGAGCGGTCTGTACGCGCTAAACAGTGTACTTACCGTGACATGTCTCAATCACGCTGCCGATCTGTGATTTCGATTCCTTGCGACAGCGACGACGATAACGTATATGTTCGGAAATTCGCGAGAGAGCTAACGAGTCGTTACCTTCAAATTCCTCGAGCAGAAATTGAAACAAAATATAGCAAGTAACTGGCTGATAATATTAATTTGAAATCGCTAAGTTTGATAGACAGAAATCAGCTCTTATTTACTGATTAATTTATACTGATCAAATTCAAGCTAGTATGTAATTAGAAAATAATAATAAAGAATATTTCGAAGTTTTCGAGCAAAAAGTCTGGCTGTTATTTTCTGATCTATTTAATGTAGTATTGATTTCTGATCAATTTGTGGCCAGCTTTATCCAAACAGACTCTTCTGTCTAATTATTGTACTTGACGGATATTATACAATAATTCAAAACTAGCAAATATTGAGTTTCTAGTCTCTGTCAGTTTTTTTTTTTTTTTTTTTTTTTTTTTTTGTAATAGCAGGTATAAAAATAGAAAACAAATAGTGATGCATTAATTTTTTTGCAAATCAGTCTTTATTTGCTCTTTTCCGTCACGGCTTCTCTCGAATCTCCGGAATTTTCTCCCGAACGGTTTCACTTTTGGAAACTTGCAATTTCGTTTCCCGCGAGACATAGCCGGGAGAAGCGTTCGCGATAATGTCACATTCGTCTCGGCGAGTTCACAATTAGTTCCCATTGTGTCCCAATAATTACGGTGATCGCTGGCGACGGCGGCGGCGCGCACGGTGGAAAAAACGCCGGTGTTGCGCGGCCCTGCGGCTCAACGTTGTGCGCGGCGCGACAACAACAATCATTAATCTCGGAGACAGTGTATTATTTCATAATTACTCGGTAATTGTTTACGACGCGCAAGGAGAGTGATCTTCTCGATCTGAATGAGAGATTGATCCTGGGATCACAGACGAAGTTGCACAAACATTCGCGATAATTATTGTTCGTAATCTGAGAATAAGAATTAAGAAAAATAATAAATCTTATAAAACAATTGTTCAGATTATTATTGCATTTGCTCGATTATCTCTTCAGATCGTAGACAAGATTTTTGTGAAAAGTGAAACTCAATCGATTTAAATTCAAAGTGTTTTTGATCTATTTCCTTGTTCCTTTTTATTTAATTTCTTGGATATTTCTTTTGAATTAAAAAATTATAAAAAATTATTGCTAAAATCTCACGAAATAAAGTAGAACACTATCAAAAATAAAGAAAACAAAATGGCGTGCTACTTGAAGAACATGTTTGCCAGAAAGAAGCTTCTTTTTCGGCTTAAAATGGTCGACTCTGAGAGCTTGCGATGCAAGTGTGACGATCAGGCGTGCAACGCGAGCATCGTGCTTTGTTATATCACGCGTTCATTCATCCCTGCCGATAGTTTCCTTATCTCTCGCACGTTGTTTCTTTCCCGCGCCCTCTCTCTTAACAGTACACAGTTTCAATAATTATAATTCGTCGCTTCCCCCGCGGATATCAATGTTCTCGTTATCTGACATCTATACAAGTGACTGAGATAACAACCGACGACTGTTGCCCAATATCTTCCCTCCGTGCGTCTCCGATATCAAACCTCTGGAAATGGCCAATTACACACGATACAATTGAAATTCAAAGTTTTACGATAAATTTTTGATTCACAGAATTTCCAGCGTTCTCGTATAATTAACGCGAGAACAGTCGGAGGTCTGTTATTGTTAACGAGGATTCAAACGCGCTCAAATTTATAATTTGCAATTACGCACTCGCGCTTGTAATTTAGAGAAATAATAACGTAGAATTATAATGCACAAGTCGGAGGTATAATGCGAAACACGGTCGGAGAGGAGAGTTTATAAGTAACCTACTCATTATACACAATCTCCGTAGTAGCTCTAGTTACTCCACGACGGTTATCATAAATAAACTACGGAAGCGAAGACCGGGACTGTAATGCGCTCCAGATGCGGCAAGCAAAAAGCGGAGAGAGCTCGTTTTCGCGTTCACGAGTGAATTCAATCTGGCCGCGCTCGCCGTCCGGCCCTGGCGGGAGGGAGAGATCCCGAGAGATGAGTATGTTTGAAAATGTGACCGAGTCGAGAGAGAGAGAGATATATATATATATACAGAGAGAGATCTCGAGAAGAGGGCGAGGTGGAAAGGAAGAGATACAGCGGTGGCCGGGAGCGAGACGGAGAGAAGACGAGACCCGGGAGAGACGGAAAGAAAGGTGGAGGTTGCGAAGGAGAGGAAAAGGACGCGCACACGAGGGCTGCAGACAAGAGAGAGAAAGAGACGTCGCGATTACGATAGGAAGAGGGAGAAGAGAAAAAGAAAGAGGAGAGTAAGAGAGAAAGAGAGAGGCGAGTCAAATGTTAGCGAGTGCACGGCGATGGAACGTCTTTAAGACCAAGGAGGGACTTATATAAGAAAGCAAGATGGCAACCGGTTGTCCCTGAGCCGCGACGACCGGCGTTTATTTGCGCATTTTTATCTATTTTTCGAGCAGGCCAAAAAACTCCGCGCAACCAGTTCGGTCGACGGCGCACATGAGCCCGTCCGTCGCGAGAACGTTCGGGAGATTTTTCTTTCCCATGCTCTCTCTCTCTCTCTCTTTTTTTTCCAAGCAGCAAGATGTGCGCTCTTGTTATCATCAAGGGGGTGCGAACGCCGCGATCCGCGCACTCGAACGCCGTGATTAGCTGTATCAGCTATATCCTAATCGGCGTCGATACACACGATATATCGACACACCGGTAATTTGCGGTGTTTCGATAGATTGTTGAGCCACTTACGATGTCGCTTACGTAAGTAATTTCTGCGATCACTTCTCAAATTTAGAAATATTACTCCTGCTGTATATTGGCCGATTATACACAACAACGTGTGTGTGTGAGAAAATGTCTGAGAATTCGATGACATTTTGTCGATAGGTAAATTGAGATAAAAATCTGTTTTGTTCAAAATTAATTTGTTGAATTACGCACGGCTCTGTAGTACGATTTATCTCGATCTATCGAATTTATCTGTTATGTTTAATCGTTTTATTAAATAACAAAAAAAAAAAAAAGATTAAACTGTACAAACATTTTCTTATTTCTTTGATTAATACAAGAAATAAATGCTTTATAAAATATATATAAAATTTTCGCATTATTACGACGCGAAGCTTTACAATCGCGTCGCGAACCAAAGTTACAAGTCAATGAGAGCGTGAAATGTCTCGATAATGGTTGACATTTACTGTCAATTACAATAAACGGCGACAACGAGGCCTACTGTTGTTTGTACGCCGCAGATGTCCATTCTCATTTGCATGTGCATATGGAAGTATCGGGTGTCCCCTTGTAATTTTTGTACAAATACAAATCACTCGCTCATCCCGTGACGTAATATTAAAATACCCCGACCGCGTCCCCACCCTCTCTCTCTCTCTCTCTCGCACATATCGTCGCCTGTGTATCCCGATGTGCTGCCATACGCCCAATCGTTTACTCTGTCTGTTTGCGCACATGTGACAGCTCTTCGTCGTCGTCGTTCTGAGAGAAGAGATATATAATCAATATCGGCTCGCAATCGATTCTTTCGTCTCCCCACGCGCGACTTTAATTACTCATTTGTTTGCACAGATAAATCCAATTAAATTCAGAAATATACATTTGACAAATTTTCCAAGTAAATCACGTGATGATTTCGATGTGAAAACGATTCTCGAACTCTTTCGCAGCACGGACAAATTTGTTTTTTTTAGCGGACGTGATCCGCAGCAATTGTGCTCTGGAATTTTTATAATTCTTATAATTACGTTGTTATCTCTATGTGCCGCGAACAATTTAGAGTAATAATCTACATTTTGGACGTCTTTACGCAACTCTTATAGATATAAGAAAGTGCACGTAAATTTGAATCAAAGTCAAAGCGTGTGTAATATGCGCGATGATTTAAGCGCGTTATGTATGTTTCTTCCGCGTCTCGGTAGCTTTAATCACACGTATCGGCATCGGTAATTTTCCGCGTAGCAAAAAATTCGAGTATAAATAAACTTCGAGAAAAATTATCGAGATTACATCGTAACTATGTACATGCTTGTCGTGCTGGAACGACGATCGTTCGTCTCTCTGGCCGCAAAACGCTTTGAACGAATGGCATTAGAGCGGATATTTATGACGCGGAGCAATGCGCGATTATTAATCTTCTCTCTTACGAGAACAACGTGAACGCGCGGGATGAAAATGCAAAAGACAGAGCGCAATCACCGAGAGGCACGCGGCTAATGTTTTAACATTCGTTGAAGCGTGAAATAATGCTGGTAATTTTGTTCATTTATATAGACAGCCACTTGAAATTACACTGGTCATTGTTCAAATATCAATCCCGAGATAATTATCTGGAATGACAAGGCAGCGGCGTAAACTGCGAGTAAACACGAGGCGCTTTACACAAGTTGCACGAGTATGTACGCAAGGAACATATATGCAATAAGCGGAAAAACTCGGACAATAAAACTCGAGCCAAAAGTTGCAAATTACACACATGCACTTTCTCTCTCTCTCTCTCTCTCTCTCTCTCTTTCTTTCTCTCTTGCGCACAATTCGCTCCGCATCGACATGTTTACGATTGTTTTATCGTAAAAATGGACGTTACGCCTCGAAATGTATATATTCTTCCTGTGTGGAAATCTGCTCGAATCCGCCGTAGTTTTCTTTTCAATTAACGGCAGTTTACGACACTCGGACGGACGATCGCGCAAGGCAGCGTGCAATTCTCGAGAACGCGCAATTTGCACGCCGTATATGGATAATCCTAATTTAACGACGAGCGCTCAGAGAGAGAGAGGGAGAGAGAGAGATTCATATTTCAATTCGAGAACTCGCCGCGGATGTCACGCGACTGACAAAGCGACTACTGCAAAGTCAGAAAACGCGTCGCGCGGTCAAACACAAAATATCGTCGTGGGTTTTTCCGTACAATCTTGTATGATTCTCATTAGGCGGCGGAAGAAAAGAAGAAGAAGAACGAAGGAGGAAAAAATTTCGATAAATTTGTTTTTGATCGATACGATCGATGGATAAATGCGCGAAAAAAAGCGCCGGCAACACGCATGTCCGCGGGAATTACGCGATATCGATTAAAAGTCGATACGGCCGCGAGAGAACCGGACGTGAAACCGAAAACGGGAGTGAATTTATTACCTGTTCTCGATCGTTTTTGCGTGCGCATAAAATGAAGCCACCGCTCCGAGACTTCCCCGAGTGACGACACTCGATTCTCCTTTGTCGCGGCGACGACAACGACGACGACTTTACGCACATACACGCGCGCGCAATGTAATTATAAATTCTTATTAACTTTACGCCATAAAAAACGCGCGCGCGTCTTCCATTAACTCCGAGCGGTCAAAACATGAGCAGGATAGGAGGATAGGAGAAAAAAGAAAACGAAACGGCCGGAGGATCCTTTAACGAGGTCATTTATAAGAAAAAAAGCCACTTGTACGTAAGTGCTAAAGAGCAAGCAGAAAAAATGAAATGAACAAGGTTTCACTTATACATAAATTATTGCTATCGTTTTCTCTCTCTCTCTCTCTCTGACTCTCTTGACGAAAAATTAACACGTGCCGTACTCGTTTTTTTTTTATTTTTTTTTATTACCATATGATGAGATAGAGACGAGACTTATGTAATAGATTCCGCAACGGTGTTACGAGAGATTATTCTTCGCGCGCGATAATTATTATTTAATATCCATGCATCGATTTACCGCGCGGAGATGAAAAGAAAATTTCAGCAATGAATATTTTCTTTACCGCGCGCGTAGTCTCTTTCCTCGCTTGGCGCGTAATTTTTAATAACGCTCGCGGAATTGCGACGGTATTTTTTTGCAAGTGCAAACGCACGTATTTTATATGCAAACTCACGTCTTTTTTTCCGGCCGATGACGACGACGATGGTAACCGTCGTCGGTAACCGAGTAACCAAGTAACCAAGCGACCAAGTAGCAGGCACCGCGTAGACTCGCGAGAAGAAGAAACGCGATAAGAGAAGAGAGAGAGAGAGAGAGAGAGAGAGAGAGAGAGCTGAGCAGGAGGAGCTAAAGAAGAGAAAGAAAATCGTGGAAGAGGAGGCCAGCAGGCTTCGTAGGAAGGGTAAGAAGAGACGCGTGCAGAAGAAGAAGAAGAAGAAGAAGAAGAAGAAGAAGCAGCAGCAGCAGCAGCAAACGGGCAGAAGCCCGAGAAGAGGAGCACGAGGAAAAAGAGCGACGGAGGAAGGTTAACGGCCTCTGGAGCGCAGTGATAAAGAGTCCGGAGTGTAGCGCCGCAGAGAAACCGCAGCGGAATTCGAACCGGCGTAATGTTCGCGACGACGACGACGACGACGACGACGACGCTCGAGCCGTTTCTTCTTACCTGAAGAAAAGAGAACAAATCGCGCTATATGTTTTGTATGTAAAAAAACGAAATTGCAGCAGAGGGAAACCTTAACGAGAATTATGGACGAGAATTATTAATTTTTCTCAGCTACGCCAAAATCGCTCGCTCGCGCCTCGATCTCGAGTGCTCTCTCGTATGCCAAATTTTCGTCTCATGGGGCGCGCGCACACTGTGTCCCCGCTAATTTTAGGCGCTCTCTGAATGAGCATCGAAGACGCACCTATTCGAAGCGAAGGAAGAGAAGCTCGTGAGTTATCTTCGTTTTGTTCCGTTTTCTTCTGCTTCGTCGATCTCCTTTGGCACGCTCGCCCGCGCCGATCTCGTCCCGTTTTCCCGAATGTCCACCACAATCGGACTCCGAAGAGGGTCGACGACCCGGGCGAACGTGCACGAAGAGATGGACGGAGAGAAGGACAAGAAAAAAAAATAAAAAAAATTCTTTGAACAGTTAAAGCGCCAGTTAAAGAAAAGCGGGGAAAAATGATAAGAGATCTTATTTAATTTCTCTCCTATATTTTTAAGCGAAACTGCGAATTTTCTATCGACTCGTAGATCGACTGCGGACTGTTTCGGGTCGATTCCGCGCGACGACGTTGCCTCGCGATTAAAACGACGTTTGGAGGCAAGTCCGCTAAATAGAAATCAACCTAGCGCACTCTGAATCGTTATACGCTAATGCGCCGCGTTAATGTCGAGCGCGCTGCGCCCACGTTAAGTGTAACCGGATGTTGCAAACCGTACCAGCAAGCCTTGGAACGTGACTCTCGCGCGCGACATGTCGGAAAATCGCTCGCAAGTGCTCGTTTTCGAGGGATTTTTCCTAACGGCGCCAAAATAAATTTCGTCATTCGCGCGACAGCTTATTGTTACGATCAAATATTCCATCTCTCTTTGTTTTTCAAATTACAATTAAAAACCTTCGTCCTCGGAATTTTTGTGCGAACAACTCACTTTAGTTGAGTATCGAGACAATCTTTTCTTCTGCCTCTCCTCGCGGCGTTTTAGGGATTATCATGCGCTTGTTATTTGATTGTATTCGCGCTTGGGAACAAGAACACACGCACGCAACGGGCTTACGGGGGCGCGTTGTCTGCCCGAGGCGGCATTAAATTAGTCAAATAACCGAGCGGGTGTGATAAGCTCGCAAATTAGGTCTTTTTCTGCGTAATCGTCGGCGCGGTAGCAACGAGACCGGAACGGTCAGGGCCGGCGAGCAAGGACCTGATACGATCGAGGATCAACACGCCGTTGCTAATCACTCGACGTGATAAACTTGCGCGCCGAGGGATTTCACGTTCGCGTTTATTTATGCATAATAAATAAATATGTTTGTTCGCGTGACGCGTCGTGTATATTACGCGCCCTTGTAAGCGGAGCTGATTTTAAATGCGCGAATGCATGAGAAAAACGTTATAGTGTTGCTAACGTAGTAGTGTGTTGTGTTCGATATAATTAACCACGAAAGGGACACGGTCGGGAGGAGAGGCAGCGAAATTAAAAACGTTTCCAAAGCGTAACGCAATTAGAGAGAAATATTAAATTAAAAATGTGCTTAAAAATAGATATGTGTGTAATATGTAAAATATATTTGCGAGCGAACGCAACGCGAATGTATCACGAGCGTGTATCCTATCAGACGCGTTGCTCATCTGCGACGATTTCTATAGGAAATACTTTTTTTTTCCCAAAGAAATTAAATTCTTCCCATTCGATCTTGCGTCGCACAATGCGTGCAAATATATGCGATTAGTAACATATGTCGTTCGAATATCTCTCGCAAACTTTCTCTTTCTTCCTCGGTTGTTTTCTTGTGACGAACTCGCGTCCTGTCCGCGCCGCGACCAGAGAAAGGTGTGTGTGTGTGTGTGTGTATGGGCGCATGCAGCAGGCGGCGAGGAGGAATGCACATAAATGCTGACTACGGCGAACGCAGCCTCGCCTAGTTGCGCCACACGATCGAATGCAATTAAATGTTACTATACACGTTGCGCATAAAGATTCGTAAAGGTACGTAAGGCGTGACGTTTCTCCGCGGGTTTGCGTCAGCCTGTCGCGCGTTCTTTCGTCGTCGCGATCGAAAAACTACATAAGCGCGAAATGACGTCTCTTACAAAAGCTCGTAACAGTCTCGATACTCCGTCTTCCGACTTCCCCGTTTCGCAATCTTAGCGCGAACGAGATTCCCAGTCGATGATTAGAGCGATATGATTTATTTGAGAGGCACATTATCATGTGTAATAAAATTTTAAACGAGATAAGAACATGCGGACATTTAGAACTTAAAATGTAGATCTTTTTATTCGAGAGATAACAATTTTGTCGTTTTGATTCTTTGGATCCCTTTTCGACATCATCTACATCTTAGCGATAATTTACGGAAATAAGGAAAAAATGTCAAATAGCTTTTATTTTTATAAAATTTATAAAAAGTAAAAAATTATTTAACACACTGTGTTTATAAAAAAAAAATTTCAATCTGAATTTATTTTATAAAAATAAACAAAAATGAAACACGTATATCATAGACAAGTAGATATGCGATTAATTAACTTATTATTCTCGCGAAAGTTCAAGGAACTTAATTTTTTATTATCTGACACTTCGCGATGAGTGTCCAGCGTGCGTTCGGTAAAGACATCAACGAATGATCGATGAAACGAATCGATAGAAAAGCCGATCTCTCCCACGCTGATTAGCCGATCTCTAACGATGATTCGGCGGTGTCTGTCATCGTTGCGCTCGCGATCGAGTGTCATTTGGATGCGCGTATCGCACGATGTGCGTTAAAATACATCGCTACGCACGTTTCGTGCAATTGTGACGGACTTAGACGGCTGTTTGAGTCGTGAACTAGGAAGCTACACACACGGAATTGACCTTGTGACGTCACTCACTCTCCCGAGACTCGGGGAATGAGAAAATGAGCTGACGTAGCGCGCGCCACGGCGTTTCCTATACTTGCCAATGACGTCGCGATTGTAAGTATCGCGCGGTACGGGATTTCAAGATAAATCGATTCGATCAATGCCACGCAGCGCGGCGTGATCGGCGACCTGCGGAGTATCTAGTGAATTGGCGGGATCATTTTTCTGTCCGCAATCTCGGCGAAGTCTATTAAGCCGATCGATATCGCATTGTTGACTTCTATTGCCACTATCTGTACCCGGATAAATAAGAAACCGCCATTGTTTCCCGATTAGACGTACAATGGGTCAGGCGATTGATATATTTCTGAGCGGCACCGATTCGCGCGAACTATATATCGCGATTCTAGAATTTATTTCGCGAACAAAAATCGTTTAAATACCGAGAATTTTTATTCTTATCTTATCTCTGTGTACGTTGTACGTTGATATCTTTCTTTTCTTTTTTTTTTTTTTTTATATATAAATTACGAATACCTGACTTTTGGATCGCGAACTCCACGTGGAAAGAATTTGTTATTATACAGTGCGCGCGCACAATTTGTCAATGTCGCTCGATAAGGAATTCGCATCACGGGAACCGGGCGATAGGTAATCTAATAAGCAATTCCGACGTCAACATCTCGATTCGAACGGTGCTGAATTTGAAAACCATTCGCATGCGGTATCTGTCCGACGTATCGACAGAAACGATCACTTTGCGTGAGGAGCGCGACCGTGAGATAATGGCGCGAACGCCATTCCGCACGTGTCGGGACTAATTTGTATACATATATATTCATATATATATAGGTATGTATGTACGTACATTCTGCTCGATGAAATCTGACACGGCAACGAGACTCTTCGGAAAGAAAACCGCCGCGCGATCGATTCTGATAAGTCGATTGAGAGAAATCTGAGACTTTATTCATAAATTTCATCGACATTCGTTCCACGTTATTAATTAATTCAGAAATTAATTAATATATTAATTAATTTCTGAATTGTCGATCGACCGCAAAAAATATATTTCCTTCGAAACATTTGATTGTTAAAAATTCCGAAGGAAGAGACAATCTCGGTCCGAGTCACAGAAAAATTTTATGATAAAATATACTTGTTTGAATTATCTGACAGTTTGACTTACCTCGTGTTACAGCCGCAGTAATCGGACGCGATATGTGGACAAGTTGTGCAACGAGAAATATCACTTCGGAGACATTTACATAGATCGTTTATCAATGTAGACGAGATTTCACTGGTAATTACAAACTGTCGCAAATCAAAGAACTGATTCCATGGCGCGCAAACACGCGTGAAGCATGGAACTTCGAATATCGAAAGACGCGGTTAAAGATTTATTTGATTTAATACAGACATTTATCCGCGTTACAATATATTTAAAATAAAATTAATAACATTGAAAACATGTGCGGGGTGCCGCTCGAATGTATCGGCCATTGAAGCGATCAAACATATGGAACTTTAACGATCGGGAATCGCGAGGGATCGGGTCAAGGCCGGGACGATCGAAATAACAACATCGGCGGTGACATTATTTTGTAATAATAAAATGTATTAAATAGATAGTGGCAAAATACTTATTAAACTACAATTTTCTTCCGCGTGTTATACGAGACTTCGACTCCGTATACCTGGGGTGTATACTGAGAGTGTTACTTGTTTTCTTCATATTTTACGTAACAAAAAAACAAAAAGAACAAAAGATCATCGGGCGGAGAAAACGGAGTCGGCGCCGGAGATATCTCGAGGAACAAAAATCAAACAAAAAAATAAATAAAATTAATAATTCCAAGAAATCAAAGCACAATTCTAGAACTCTAACTACAATCTCATCATCTTTTTATCTATCTATCTTTATCTCTCTCTCTCTCTCTCTCTCTCTCTCTCTCTCTCTTCTCGTTTCTCCTCAAGACCGGCGACACGTTTCCGACTCCTCCTCCCGTCACAATTCTGTGTTTTTCTTTTTTTCTCAAGACCTCACTGACAGACCTAAATATGTATTTTTAGCATTGATTATGGTCCCATTGTGGATTCGACCGAAGCCGTTCGAGCGTATCGTTTTTTTTGTTTTTTTTACAGCAAAGTTAGATATCGTCATTTGTAATCATCTTTTTCGCAGAATCAAACGTGGGTCGCCAATCAGATTGACCCTGTCAATAAAATCCCGCGTGCGCGTATATTTCTCTCTATTGTCTCATTTTTAAGCGAGGAAGAATTAAGAATAAAAGAAAGCGAACGACGTTCACGGCAATCAGCGTGAACGCAATCGAAAAAAATCTATGCACCGCGTGACAATTCGAACTCTTCGAAACGAAAGGAGCTGAAAGATCAAAAAACAAAATAAGAGACATCGCGCGCGGGTGGAGCTCGAACGACTTCCGCCAGCCTATCAATTGGCTCCCATTTACTTTTTTGTTTTTTACATTTCAATCGTCGCACGAATATACAATTATTTTAATAATATATTGAGGGCATTGTTTTCTCTCACAGCTGAAAATATATATTAATTATATCTTGCGCGCGAGGATAAAACGCTCGCTTCGCTCCGCGCGCGCGAGGATGATTGGCCGTGTATCACATTTAAGAGGCGGTATTATTTATTATTTAAGTATACGCGAAAAGAAGCTCCGGCTTTTTCCGTCTCGGTTTTCTCTCTGTCTCGGATTTACTCTTCTTTGAGTCGCCCAGTGACTTCTCGAATCGACGCCCGACGAGAGAAAAGCCCGGAAAATCGGACGCGTTACAAAAAAAGGGGAGAAACGGGCCGCAGACAAATTCGCATGTGTGTGTGTGTGTGTATGTGGTATGTGTACACATATACGCATATTCATATATACATATACGTGTATATACGCGTTGAAACGCGTATGCAAGTGTATACAGGCGGGATTGTTTAACATATATGGATTTTATTGTTTTTTCTTCTCTGAGAGCCAAGAGATCGACCTGTTTCACATTTATCGTAACGCAAAAAAAAAAAAAAATTACACTTAACGCGTACATCTCTGTGAATGAAGAGCACAGTATAAAATATTGTATAAATATATAAATACGTGATTGAAAAAATAAATATATTAAATTAAAAAAGACATACACGTAATGTATATTATTTGTTATTAATTAATTGTTTCGGTATATTTTTATATTTATATACTCAAGAGGGGATTATAATAATAATAATAATAATAATAATAATAATAATAATAATAATAATGATAATAATAATAATAATAATATATATATATATATGAAAAGATATGTCGGTCAAGTCTATAACGAAGGGGTGAGGGGTGGAATTCGGTGATTGGGAATAAACGCGAGGCTTGGCCGGAGTGCGTGCGGAGTCCCGCGACGGAAGCTTATTTTTATTCAATAAATTAACACAATCCTTTAACTACTAACAATGAAGCAATAAATTAATTCCAAACTTTAGTTTGACGAGAAGTGTGAGATATTAATATTGTATCGCATTTGAGAAACCACTTCGAAATATATATAAATATATATATATCACGGAGTATCGAACGCGCTGAGAGATTGTGCGTGTGACGTGATTATATAAATGTACAAACTAAAATTAATATATAAAAAAAAAAAAAAAAAAAAAAATATATATATATTAGACGCGATCCCACCTTCTGCGTAAGCGACTACGTACATCTTATATTTCATGAACTCTGGGATATAAACTTCGGTGAAAATAATGGTAACAATATGTGTGTGTGTGTGTGTATATATGAGATAGAAATTATAATAATTTAAATAAATAAGATATATATAATATATTATAACAAAGAAATGAAATTCTAAGAAAAAAAAAACAGTATATTTCTCAAGCTCGGTAACGCCGATCTCGATGACGAAAAACGGCGATTTTCTCGCCCTCTTTCGATGTTTTGTACATAAAAAAGGAGGAAAAAAAAGAACAAAATAGTCTCACGCATGCATTCAATTTTGTAAAAAAAGACTTTCAGGGTCCGTTTAAAAAAATCAAAGATAAGTCCATCCAACGAAGAAACTTAAAGCTCGCGTGAGATCGGCGATTCCCGTTTTCGCTTGCTAAATAGTGGCGGGTTGCAAAATCGAACACGACGACGTATGTCAAAGGGAAAGGGGGAGGAGGAAAGCGCGTCCTCGGGACTCCGATCGAAGCACATCCAGCCGTTAATTGCAGGTGGGTATGTCAAAATAACTGTCGTCGCTTCCTTTTTATCACTTTCGTCGGTTTCTTCGATGATCGGCGAGAAAAAAAACGTAATTTTACAAACGCACTCGAGGCCATTCCTCAGCAGAATGTTGTCCCCGGCGACGTCAATCGCGGAAAACACGCGTCCCGTTTCATGTTTTTTGACATCACGTGAACGGCGGATTATACATTCGCGATTTTTTCTCATTCACCTACGAAGAGTGACCGACTTGACTAAAAGTCGCATCTTTTCCGTTTCATCTTACGCGGGGTCTCTCTTCACGGCTCATCTTGCTAGTCGTTACATACTCGCGCGCGTCAAGAGAGACTTTCACTCTCCGCGTCCGTCTCAGTCTCTATAATCAGCGTCTCTCTCTCTTTTTTTCTTCTATTTCTATCCTCGCGCCGATTTCTAATCGCGCGAACCAGCGATCGTTAAAGAATCACACGACTGCTCTAGCTAACTTCGTAATGAAAATTTTCTCCCGAAAGAAATTCGACAACTTATTCTGATCGAGCGAGCTGCGCCGAAAAATGTGATTCAATCCAATTTCAGAACGTTTTCCTTGTAGGAAAAAAAAACCAAAAAGTTATTTCTATTTACCTATTTCCCGATAGGTAGACTTTTCGTAATTCGAGTTTTTTCATTATTTTCTCAATCGTGATTGTTGCACAGCGTTCTGACGTTCCACGGAATAGACTGACTCTTGTATATAAAATTGATTACAAATAAATACAAGATGCGCGCGAAGAGGGACTTGTTTTTTTGTTTTTCACGGCGATTGCAATCGAAGCGTGTTGTATTGCTGCTTATGATATTAACGATTATTAGGACGATACGTAATAACGGTAGAAGCGATCGGAACGTCGAAGGAACTGTGCGACGTTCGAAAACGGGGAGATGTGCAAACTTTTAGGTGGAAGCACTCGCGTTTATCCATATATGGAAGAATAAAAGACAAAATAATGGGGGGCAATCGGTGAAACCATCTTTCGATAGAACATTTCATAGAACATTTCGATAGAACATTTCATAAGGCAGCGTTGATTTTGTATGTGGAACGCGATATATTACTTAAAAAATAATAATAATAATATTGTATTCATATACTAAGCATAGTTAATTATTAATAATAAAAAATTATATTAATATAATAATAAAGTAAATCTATAATAACAAGTTCCGATATAAATTAAACGAAAACACTCGGTGTGCGTGTGTGTATGTATGTGTGTGTGTGTGTATCTTGGCATTTAAGAAGAGTTTAGCGCTTATGTACAGAAATCATATCTTCGATTAATTTTTTTCTTTCTCTCTCTCGAAAAAAAAAAAAAAAGAAAACTGTCAGCTTTGCAGGTTTGTATGTTTGCATTTTGCTTTCGTCGTTAACTCTGTGTTAGAATATAAATCGATTCGCATCGAGAGTGTAAGCGCGACGCGCCCGGACACGGCGATCTCTTACTACCGGTCGAGACACATTCCGCAACAGTACAAGTTCACAGGCTCGTATCGCAGAGTACGAAACGCGTCACAAAAAAAAACGAAAAAAAAAAACAAAACAAAAGAAACAAAAAAACAAACGAAACTTTTCTTCCTCCGTCCGTGAGAGATCGCGCGGTTCCCGGAACGTCTCGGAGCTTTTGATCTCATTCTCTCCCTCTCACGTTTTTTTTTATCATCTTCCTCTCCGTCATTTTTATAATATTCGTATATGGATATCATGAATGGATAAATACTATCCTCTCCGCACGTTCTCGTTCATTCTCTCGCTCACTTTCTTCCTCACTTTCATGCGCATTCTGCGTAGCTCTATGTAACAATTAAACATTTCTATATACGCAATAGTTTTTATCGTATGCTTTAATATACATTCACTTTATAGTTATCACATTTTTGTTGTTGTTGTTGGAAAGAACAATACATGTACGAAGCGGAGAGACACCGGCATCACCGTCGCGCGCAAGCTTTCTCTTTGCGTTCTCGTCGCGATAAACACACGATTGTTAAATTACGTGTAACGCGCGCGCTTACAAAAAAAAATAAAATAAAAAGAAAAGAACAGAGAAAAAAAAGCAAAAATCTCTCGCGACGTAAAAGATGCGGATCCTTCCTCTATCCTCTATGAAGAGAGGAACGCTCGTCGGTGAAACCGATGCAGACCGCGCAATTCGATCGAGTAATGTACCTTCTCTTTCCTACGACTATGAATATACATATATATATATGTGCGTATATATTTTGTTAATATAAAATATATTAAAATAGCTCTTATTTTTCTTATTACTTTTTATTATTATTTCCTACGCACTTATTATATTACTGCCTGCTTTCGAGACGCAGCAAAATAGCGAATCAAAGAGATGCGCACAATCACACCAGCATTTTTCCCACTCGTCTCCATCCACTTCTGTGTCTCCACTCTCCCTCTCTATTTGCGGTATCACAATACTCACAATACACATTTCGCAAAGCTTAGACCACCGCGATTATGGAAGACAATCGAAGTTTATTGAAGGCACTCATTTAAAGGCTTTCTTGATCACGGCCGAGCGACCGCACGACGCGCGCGCGCACCGGAAACGGCATCGAATGTATTTCTGGAATTGTTTTCTATGAAAATCGTCATCATCATTATCATTATCATCAGTCACTCGTTCACCCGCATTGCTCAAACACCCTCTCTGTTTCTCTCGCTCTCTTTTCGCTCAAATAAATAAAAAAAAAAACTTAGTCTAAAAATTCTACTCTACAGTCTCTATTCTACTCTACAGTTCGCTTAGAAAAAATTAAGGTCGAAAGCAAAGCTCTCTGTTTCTCAGCGAATTGTATATATGTTATTATATATACGCGCGATGTTCCGTTTTTAAAAATCCAGTTACACACACGGGCACGTTTCAATTCGGTAAAATTCCGTAACGTTCTCGCGAATGCAAAGCCGGTGATAAAAACGCTGCCAAAAAAAAAAAAAAAAAAAAAAAAACGCCAGGTTAAAGATCAGCGCGGTCACAAAATGCGCCGAATATTTTTTGTTTTTTTTTTTTAAATCGAAAGCAACCGCGAATCGGAAGAAGAAACGTAATTGGATCCAGAAATATTATTTCGCGACAGATTCGAGCATTCGGTGGCGATATCGAATGCCGTTTGCGGTGCGTTAATCGTTCTCACCCGTCTCTCTCTCTCTCTCTCTCTTTCTCTCATTCATTCACTCACTCACACATGCACACACTTTCTCGCTCTCTCATTCCGACACAAGAGCTGCTCGCTCCTGCCTCTCCTTTCACTCTCGAGACGACTTTCGCCCCGCTCTTTCTCACTCCTTCAAAGAGGAAACTCGAAGAAACGTAATCATATGTTATTTGGATATTGCAACATTTCACCTGCCCCGGGGGAATCGAAAATAACGTCGCGGCGCGCTCGGGAAGATCCAACGGCAAGGAAGGCCGGCAGACGCGAACAGAAGAAGAAGGAAAAAAAAGAGGAGGTTTCCGAGGACCGGAAGAGCACGCGTTACATTGAAGATTCACCGAGTGAGATCAATAAACAATTTGTTTAAAGGAAAAAGAAATCACGTTTCGGAATACATATATAAGCTTATACGCTCGGCTACTTCGGATCGTTCCCTCCGGTCCTTTTCGCGACTTTCTCCCCCTTTTTACTCCTTTTCGCGCCTACCGATCTCCATCTTCGAGACTGAGCGAGCGGACTCACAGACTTCCGGGTTGATATATATACATATATATATACATATATATATATATGTATATATATATATATTTATTTACTCGCTAAACTCACATTTACTGAATTATAATACGAATAATATAAAATACGGATATATATACGAAGAAGAAGAGACGATTAATAATTAATTATATGATATCTAATAATAATAAAAATAATAATAATAATATAGTTCCTAAATAATATATTACAATAGTACAGTGATAATATATATGATGATTATGTGGTAATAATAATATAAAAAAGGAATAAACCAAGGTGTGTGGCTCGAAGAATGAAAATGAAGAAAACCTGTCGTGTGCTCAGAAGAAGCGCAACTTTTTTTTCTCTAAAAAAAAGCGGCTTTGATGATAATCAAAGGAGAATCGCATCGCGCGAACCCCGTGTAAAAAGAAGAAAAAAAAAAAAAAAAGATTAAATTGTAGAAGACATTCCTCACAAACAGTATTCACTGCGGAGGAAAGGTATCATATCATAGGAAGCATCGAATCAAAACTCTTCGAAGATTTTCATCAAAATTTTGTCCTTAGGAACGCGAAACTCACCCGAGAGAGAGAGAGAGACAGGGAGAGTTCGCTTCCCTTCCTCTTAGCTCGCGGCGCAAGTCTGGCTGCTGGTTTCTAGATTTTGAGGTTGTCGAAGTCGCCCAGAGTGCTGCTGATCCTGTTGAACACCGGGAGTCTGGATTCGGTGTTGGGCGACAGCGGTGACGGTGTTCTCGGCGCCACCTCGTCGGACGCCATGTGATTGCAGACGCCGTTATTGCGCGGACTCGGGCTCTGTCTCGAGCACGCGAGCAGACTGAAATCCTGGCCGAAACTGAACGGCGTCGTCTGCAGATTCGTCGTCTGCTGGCTGCAGCCATCGTCGCTGAAGAAGTTCGGTATCGAGTTCGTCGGCGACTGACTGAGGCTAGAAGACGGCGAGACCGAGTCGGCAGAGCTGCCGAGGGAGAAGGTCGGACTGAGATTAAGTGGCTTCGGCTTCGTCGCACCGATCACTGAATTCACGTGATGATGCGCCACCGCCGCCGCGACATGATGATGATTCGTTCCTAAGCTCAATGACGACGTTCTCAACAACGGCGGCTGATTGTAAGCGTTAACGTTGCCGGTGCTGCCGAGGCTCAGCGAGTTCGTTCTCATGAGGTTCGACGTGGTGGCCGCGGCCGCGGCCGCCGCCGCCACTTGCGACGACGCCGCGAGCTGCTCCAGCAGGCTCACGCTGATGTTGCTGGCGTTGGTAGCGGAGGCGCTGACGCCGTTCACCGCGGTCGCTGCCGCGGCGGCGGCAGCCGCGTTCATCAGTGGATTCAAACCGACGAGGTTGGCCTGCGTGGTCGAACCGCCCGTCAGCTGGGCCGCCACTTTCTGATTGTGTATGCGCGCCTCCTCGAAGTTGTGGATGAAATGACAACGCGGCCCGTACGGGCAGAAGCCGATCGTGTGGAACGTGCGGCACAGCTCGGTCTTGTACTTGGGATGGCGGGCGAGATTGCGCAGCTCGGCATAGCCGTGCGCGAACTGACACTTGTCGCCGTACTTGCACGAGCCGTTCTCTTCATACGGCCGGCACAGCTCCGTCTTGTAGCGGGACGTCGGCTCGCTAACGCTACGATCCAGTTTTCGATGCTGCTCCATCAAAGTGGTCATCAGAGAGGTGTAGCGTTTAAGGGGAGCGTGTCCGTTGCTGACATTGTTGCTGGTTGTGCCGTTGCTCGTGGAGTTCGACGACGTCGACGACTCCTTCTTGTTCGAGGCTGCGTTCTGTAATCAGAAAGAAATACAAGAATTGATAGATTATATGCTCTTTGAAAAATTTCTTACTCACTTATTATAAGCTCAAGAAAGTGCGTGTGTTATCGGGTGGACTGTGTGAGACCACATCGCGCGTGGTAATCTGAACACTTGAAATGGCGTCGCGAGTGATAACAAATAAGACTCGACGATTTCACGAAGTCATCGTTCGACCGATGAGAGATAGCAATGTTGAACAAGTCGGATTGTCGCTGCCGCGCGATTGTTTCGATGCGAACAATGCGTCGTTCGCTAAGAAATCGGAAGGCGAGACACGTTGCGACAACAGTCGCTTACGCAAGCGGCTGTTGTTGCAGATCAGCTTTGGGAAGATCCTATGATGACACTGGAATCCCAAAGCACTTTGTGTCCCGGTTTTCACCTTGTCGCTTTCGAGCCGATGCGTTCGAGCTATGACGCGCATCAACAATTGACGACAATTGTGCAAACCGTACTGTACACGTTGCGTATATTATGCAAATTAAAGAGACAAAACTTCAATAACGCTGTGGAAATTCAATAACGTGTTTGTAAAAAGGAGAAAAAAATATATTGAATGTGCTACATCGCGATAACACGAGATCGAGATTTTTGTTATCGCGCTTTAAAAGGGAACGGAATTCTTATCTCGATTAGTACACAATCACCATAGTTCAACGCACTAAAATGAGTTTATAATGTAACAAAACAGCAATGCGAGAGATCTCGATTTTTTAAAAGTCAATAATCGCGTTCTCGTTATCTGTCGTGCGGCAGATAAAATAGAAAACAAAACTTAAATAGAACACAGATAGTCGCAGTATCTTGAGTGATACCACTTCAGCAACCGCGATTGCCAACAATTTTCATTTCGCGAAACGTCTCCTAGATCTCGCGTTTGTGCGTAAACGCGATTTCATCCGATTGCTTTAACAATTAAAAAAAAAAAAAAAAAAAAAAAACTGATAAAGGTTTTTTTTTATCTGAAAACCGACAAGCAAGCAAAAAGCGATAAGCGAAAAAGCGGCGTCGGCTATTTCACAAATCATGAAAAAACTGAACCAGGAAAAAACTGAATTTCGTAATCTTTTTCTTTACTCTTTTTTTGTAAGACAAGAGAGAGAGCAGATAAAAAAACACGTCGACATAAGGCGATTTTTATATAAATCTCTTTTCACGAAATCGCTTGTTCCTCGGATTCTCGGAACCGGCTTCTTTTTTCGGCAATTGTATTATCGTCGAAGAACTATACACGTTTCTCCGAGAAATTTGCGTTCAAAGTCAAGTCGTTCTGATTCATCTCGCGCGCGAGAGAATCAGTATCTCTCCTGGAAAAAAAAGCATTATCATAAATCATGCCGGTCTCTCATATGGATTTTTCAGACGATTTGAATTTCTATTATACGCGCTCCTTTTAAACGTGCGACGATGCAGGATAAAAAAAACTTAAGTGTCCGTAACAATGTTGTATTAAAATAAAAAAACGTGAAATCATTTAAATATCAAACCGAGACTCGTATGTGGAAAATTTCCGAATCTGTTGAAACGCTGCTGCGCTCTCGTCAACATGAGTATCAAAATGTTAATGATTACTTCTAATATTACAACGAAGTTGCGAAATAATAACACACGATAAGTCACGTCGAGTATAGAAGTGCGTGCGTAATAGCTCGAGTAACAAAAAACGAGACAAGAAAAACGTGACAGCGACGAAAATCTTACGTCAAATAAATCGACGACGTGTGAGTTCGGCATCGCGTCTGTTTTGTGAGAAGTGTCTGTTAACACACACATACTCGCGCAAATCTTGTGAGAAAACTGCGCGCGTTTTTCCACACACACACACACACACACACACACATCTCGCACAATAATTACAATTGTATGTAATAATAAACATTTAAGAACTCGTAAATCCTTCCAGATGTTATCGCGCGACGAGATAAGAGCCCGAGAGCTTTTAATCTCCGCGCGTATCGCGCCGGTTCGATCGATAAGCGATCGATTGATTACTGATACTTTATTACAACACACACGCACATTTTCTAAATTATCAGTTTTTTAACGACCATAATCATTAGCGTCGGATTTTGATATTTTATCAATGTGTGTGTACACATATGCGTTCACAAGTTTCTCCTTCTCATTATATTTCGATTATTCCGGCTCGTTTTGCCGCTCCAGCTGACATCGGCAAACATCACGACCACAATAAAAATGTGCTCGACCGTGACAGTCGCTCTTGCCACCCGAACTTGCGTTTTCATTCGGTTGTAAGGACGTTTATTGATGTTCGCGAGAAGAGCCAAGGAACTGATTTTCTGAGATCGCATGCGAAAGCCTGGAAATTTCCAGCAACACGTGCGCCTTGAGAGAACGGACTTGTTTCCCGATCGCGCGCGTGTGAGTTCGCGATATTAACGATTCTCGCGTGTCAATGTGTGTGCGTTTTTTTTTTTTTTTTTTTTTTTTTTTTTCCGCGCGATATTTTACCGCGCATGCATAAATCTTCGCGCATACTTAATCCGACGAGTGTATCGCGTATTTAATCGCGTCGATTTGCAAAGACAAAGCGATTATTTGTTTCCGACACACTCGTTGCGCCGAGAAAACCTCGCACGCTCATCAAAACGCGAGAGAAACGCGGAAAAGTCATAACTGACGAGGCGATACGTTGCACGATTATTTGTTTTGAATCGTATTAGAGATCGTTAGTTTCTGCTTTATTTCAAATGAAAAGAAGACAAATTACATTTATTTTCTACGAGTTAATTTGCCGCGTAGTAATTGGAATTTCTGTATTTGGTATTGAGGAGAAATTAAAACCGAAATGACTGGTTATTTCGCGAAGTCGTTATACTTCGGGCGCAATTATACTGGCGGTCACAATAATTTGTAACCGTGATTTCTTCGAATGTTAGTTAGCGGCAAATAATTATCCTTGCGCGCAGCTCCGAGAATCTTTTTGTCCCAATTAATCAGCGTGTAATTAATCAGCTTCCGCGAACTGATTACTTCTTAATAATCCGCGCAGCAGGATAAAATATTGTGACAAGTGTTTTTTGAGAAAGAACGCGCATGCGTAACAAATCGCTGTCGTGTCAGTGACCCTCTCCCTCCCTCTTCTGAAAGGAAACTTTAACAAAAAAAACAAAAAAAACAAAAAAAAAAGAAATAAATCTCCATCACTCGAGTTTTGTACACGCATTTTTTCGACAGTATACGTTACGCGTACACTGTGACGAAAGAGAGGAAGAGAACCGTCGTCTCTATGTATCGGCGAAAAAGAAAAAAAAATAAACCGGTTTTTCCTTCTAAAGGTTACGGATCCCGCGAAGTCGCGCGAGCGCGCCAGTCTCTCGTTCTCTCTATCGTTTCTTTTACGACCTTTACACGTCGTGTGCCGATGAATCACCGTGCATTACGGAGAGCCAGACTACTATACCTATCTACCACGCGAAAAAGCACGGGGTTAAAACGCTGCTCGCTCGGAAAACGAACGCGCAATTCCGCGAATTTAATCTCCGTTCGTCGTAATACACGTGGCCGGGGAGAGTGAGAGAGAGAAAGAGAGAGAGGGAGGGGGGGAGTTCATTCATCTAATTCATTCCGACGAAACGTGAGCGGTGTGGAAATAGAATTTCTATTTTTAGACGTTAGCGCACATCGACATATCCCCTCCTCTCTTCTCCTCTAAAAGAGACATTTGATTTTAAATATTTCTCTTGCGGGAGTAAATAATCGGCAATTAATTTAACATTTATCTTCGTTTTTCGCGACACAAATCGTCGTTGACGATGCGTGTCGCGTTCGATTGATGTAGACTCCGCCGCCGACGGAGTTCCACTCTTTATTTGTTCTCTCTTACTCATTGCGCGCGCGGGTGCATGATTTGATATTCATGCCGCGTTCCACGTATCGAATGTTGTAGACAATGGCGATTATTTAAGAGTTTGTTTGCAGATATCGATCCAGTTAGTGAAGTCGGTGAGTTCATTTTGCGAAAGTGGCGTGATACGGCCGATTACGAGCTAAATGCGTGATTCATGAGCGTTTATGCACATCGTGCGTGCATTGTGGAAAGCGAGAAGGTGGTGTGATATGACGTGTAGAAAAAAAAAAAAGAAAGAAAATTATTTGCAATAATAATTCCCGTAAAACACGCCTTTTTCTTGAAATCTTCTCTAATTAACGGAGAGAAAAAATAAGGAAACAATTACTTATAAAGCGGCAATGCCTGGAAAATTATCGGCGCCGTAAAACGCTATTTATTGAAATAAATTACTTATTATTACGAAATATCTCTCTCATTGCTTCGTCACGCCGCGTGTGTAAATATGGATTGGCAAACCGTGGAAGTGTCATGTCGAAATCGCCGTAGACAATGATGACAGATAGAGGTATGCGTACGAGCAATTTCTTCGCGCACGAGGACGACACGTGCCGTTTCGAGAGATCATTACACACAGGGAGAAGTGCGAGATTCGGATAGGTCAAAGAGGTAAACACGATCAACACGCGCGAAGAGGCGAGAAACTCGCTCGTTAACGATTTCGAATAAATCGAGGACACGTTTTTCGAGAGACGCTTCGACGATATGTATATTCGTGTGCCCTCGTATAATCTTGGAAAAATGTAAATAGGTGGGAGAGGACTCGTTTAACCTGAGCTTTCACTCTAATGGCGCGCGATGCCCGAAGGGTTAGAGCAACGTCGATGTTTTCAAGGTCGGTGGACGGTGAAAGTGCGCGCTCGCGAAGGTGCTAAAAGTAACGCCAATTATTGTTTTTTCTTTTTTTTTTGTCGAAGTAGCCACTTCAAGTATCAACGTGTAATTTTTCAAGAGGCGCGAGAAAGAGAGAGGAAAAAAACACCACTGATAAAAAATTCATTGCTACAAAAAACACATTTGAGTACAACGATTTTACATTAAGGATAATGCGTTTCAATTTTTACGGATAGCATCAATCATCATCAGTTAACAGTTAAAGCCCGTCTTCCTTCACGTGTCCACACTTGTGCTCCTTACCCATATCGACCCAATCTAAATTGTCGGCCGAATTAATAGGTTTCGGCGCGGGGTTGCAGGGCGCCATTTGTGCGCTCTTTCAATTAAGATTATTGCACTTTAATTATATCTGCAAAGGAAAACGTGACCGCGTTCACTCACCTCACGCGCGCGTATATATTCGCGTCAGAGGATAACCGCGCACGTACTCTCTCCGTACGACGGGGTTAAAAACGTGATCCTGAAGGTCAAAGGTGAAAGTAACGAGATAGAGAGAGAGAGAGATAGAAAGAATGAGAGCGAGGGGATCGCGAGGGGAGAGAAAAGAGACTCCGAAGGAGAACGAGCATGGCGCCGGTCGGTTCGACCGACTTGAATGGAACGGCGGCGCTTCGCGCACTGATTCTTACGTAAGCGCAGCGCATCGCCGAGACTCCTAATTATCCTAATTATCCGTTCGTCCGGCTTAGAATTCTCGACTGTCCACCGCACGTCGGATCTCCCCCCTCTGTGTTCTCGAGAGACCAGCTGTTTCGCCTTCGTTTCGAGCCTCCTCGCAATTTCGTAATCTCGAAACCGAAAACCGCGGGACGAGAAGCTTCTCGCGCCGATTCGTGAGATGATTATCGCGCTAGTAATTGTGTTCCCGCGTAATTTTTCTCGATTTAGTCGCAAGGTTTTCAGCCGAGCGTGTGTGTAACGTGTAAAATAAAATTGTTCATTCATTATTCATATACCGTAAGTGTCTGAGAATAAATAAAAAAAAAAAAACTCCACTTCTTTCTTCAATGTCTCGTTCTGCTCCGCGCGTCCTCTTCTTCTTTGTCCCTCGGCGACGCGAGCGAACAAAAGAAAACACATCGGAGAAACAGACGAGGCATTTCGCTTTCCAGCCCAGAAGAGCGTGTCGCCCCCCTTGAAACTCTCCCGTGTTGTGCCGTGTTTTTTGCGCGTTTCGCTCGCTCGTACGAAGCGAAAACAAGCCGCGTTTAACGAGTCCGAGAAATCCGCGGAAGACCGCGACGACGGACGAGATATTCAACGGAGAAATCCCGCGATATATGCGGCGAAACGTACGGAGAAAAATAGCTGATGATTTCAGTGTCAGATTATTTATAACGTGTCGTAAAACATCCGAGAACACGCCCGGTGAGTCACAGCCAAGTGACATCCTTTATCGTTCGGCTAATAATCTCGGATAAAAATATCGCCGAAAAAGAATTTTAATAATTCATAAATATATCAAAACGTCAAACACATATTGAGATAAATGTCTCAACGAAACCAGAACAAATAACATTGGTCGTACAATTTATCAAAAAAATAATTACAACCGAGTGTTTATATACATATAAAGTCAGGAATATTTAAAAACCAGGAATATTTAATAAAAAAAAAAAAAAAAATAAAAAAAAGAAGCTTAAAAACCTACTGCGCGGAATGCGGAAAGTTCGGATTCGATTCTTAATCTCAAGATGTCTTTTTTGCAATAAATCTCTTAAAGAAATTTTTTTTTCATAAGGCAAAATAGGCAATTTATATACTGAATGCAAATTAAGCATTTTAGGCAAATTTTTGAATTGAAATCAATTCGAATTTCCAAATGTATTAATTTACACGTTTAAAAATATATTTGCACGTACGTTCAGCACATTGGCTCGTATTGATCTTAAACTATCTGCTATAGTTCCATAGTTTAAAAGACTTAAAACATTGAAAATTATTTACTATTCACATATTACTGTCACATTTACTATTTATATATATTTGTAGTAATTATTTCTTTAGTAAATGTCCGGCCGTTGACGCGTGTCCATTGGGACCTTATGTGTGCAAATAGCGAGAAGAAACGATATTTTAATCAAAGTTTCGCGTACCACAAGTAGCTCGAAGAAAAAAACGATCCCGTCTATTTTTTTCGCGGCCGGACACGTTCTGCGAGTTTACGAGTTTCGCGAAATACACAGAGATCTCAAGCACTCAGAGCGACGGCGACTTTCCACTCTACTTCCTCCGCGAACCTTGCGCCGAAGAAGGAGACCGATCTCGAGGGGGTGTGCACGGTGAGTGAGCAAGAGCAACATATGAATCAGCCTCGGTAGAGCGCGCGAAAACCGCACACATACAGAGGAAAGAGGCGCAGAGCCAACACAATGCAACTCTCAGTGCGCGCGCACTTTGCGTAATTATTCCGCGCGCGAGCGTGTCGTATGCACAATAGCGAAAAGTGAAAGTACACGTGGTCGGTTTTATGAACTTTAATTTCTTTCTCTCCCTCCCTGTGTGGGGGAAAAAAAGATCCCGCGCGAAGGGATCGGAGGCGGAGAGTGAGACGCCGGGAAAACGATTAGGAAACTGTGCGGTGCGCGGATTGAATCGTAATTTATGCCTGGGTAATCAGATTGTAATAGCACGTTACGGCGTCGAACGTAACCCCGATTGCGCCGCCGCGTTCCGTATGGAAAAAAAAAAAAAAAAAAAAAAA
>QVNW01003019.1:0-15592 GCA_014825475.1 Pseudomyrmex flavicornis
TGATATGCAAACATAAACCTTCAACCATCTATTTTTCGCTCCCGGAGTTACAGCGCCCTCTTTTCACTTGGGGGGGAATTACGATTTTTAAAAATGTGTCAGGTTTTTCTGCCCAACCCTGTATATTATAACTTTTTAATTTCTGCTTAATTTCTGACAGTTTTTGCACATACGCGTACGATTAGTAGTGGGTGCTTGCAGATTTCTCTGAAATAAATGATCTCTTATAGCATTCGCATGGAATGGAGTTCGACTCCATCGTCTGACTGATATATTTCGCTCCGGAAAGAGAGAGATATGCGTTTCTTGACGGGGGATATCGCACACGCGTTCTTTGCACGAACGGCTCATTAAAGCCGCACACATGAAGGGTGTTAAAGCTCCGCGAAATTCCCGAGCGTGCGCGTCTCGCTCGGAAATCTTTTCTTTGTGTCGCGGAAAAAAAACACGAGAAAGTGGAAACGTTTCATTTGACAGCGGCCTAGGAATTTCTACGGCGCTCGTTCTTTACGAGCCATAAATATCCGGGTCCGGAGTTATCATAGCTCATTAAGGCGCGCGGTTCGGCAATGATTACTTCGATATCGGACTAACGAAGGAACTTCGCCGCATAATTCGCTCGACAAAATAATAAATGTAGCGCGCGCCGGGAAACGGGGCAATTTCGGGGCTTGATTATCGGTTTGATATCTCAATTAAGCGCGCGAATGCAAAACAGGAGGGCTAAATAAAACTTGAAACAAATTCGGACCACCACGGTGGGCGATTGTAGCTTCTCCGGGAATAATTTGTGAAATATTCGCGTTAAATTAAACGCGAGAGAAGATTGATCAAGAAGACGATCTCTCTCTCCTTAACCGCGATGTGTTTTACTGCTTGAACGTGCAATTATGTAAATAATTTTCCTTAAGCAGCGCATGTCGGCAGCGATTGCTTTAATGAAAACACGTTTCACGCGTGGTATGAAACTCATTGACTTGTGCGCGAGAAGACATATGAGCGAGCTTGCGCAATAATCGAATTTAAAATTAGCCACAGAAGAGAACACGTGCGTGTGAGATTTTCGCGATTAGTCGCGGTGGTAATTAAGAATGTTTTCGAACGACAATGTTTTTTTTAATATTTTTGTCGGGAGTAACAACTGAATAACGATGAAGCGATAACATCGAGCAACAACTTGTCGAAAAGTAGAAAGCGTAACCGAATCGCGGTTACTAGATTCCAATTATGATTTTAAACGCGCTTCGGGCAATAACGTGTCTTACTATATCACCAGACAGTAATATGTACATGACAAATCGCCATGTGCGCGCCGGTCAGTGTAACGTTGAAAAAAGTTTCTGAACATTTTGTAAACGCGAATATTCTTACGTTCGCAATTAAACATGCGTGTGCGCGCGGTGTAAGATATTTAAATGTCCTCATAACCGGATAAGTCCATTGCCCGGACATTTATTAAAGAAATAATTATCAAAAAATATTTATAAAAATACCTAAAATATTAAGAAAATTGTTACGATTAATATTTACATGTCTAATGATTATTTCTTTAATGTCCGGTCATTGGGACATTTGCTTCACAAAATTTCCGGCATATAATTTCCAAGTCTTTCCAAAGACGAAGTAGAATTATTGTACGGCAAAGTCGGAAGAGCAAACACAAAGATGCGATATTTAATGAGCAGTCGCAGCGAACGACAGCCATTCACGTTCAGCTATTCACGGACGTAAAAATGCAGCGGGACGAAGCGCGACGAAGGTTCGCTTAATACGGGGATTTATACAGCTTGGTGCCACGATGATCGCTCGTTGCAAGTAGCAGATGTCGCAGAATTGACCGGTCGAATCGAACTAATCGCGATTGTATGTACATGATACCCGCGACCGCAACAACTTGCGACAAGCAAGCAGACTCTCGCGGCCTAAGCTGGCAGCTTCGCGCGCCGCAAAGTAATTTACGAGCAGCTCTTTCTCAAGACGAATGCGCGACTATTTGCTATCGCGCGTCAGATAATTAATTATCAACAGCCCGAAGTGCACACATGTGTACCATTCGCTCGCGATGCTCGGGCTAATCGCGCGCTTTGCTTCTAATCAATTTTGAGGACTCCGTTATGCAGATGTTAATTGATGTGTAAGTTATACACGAGTGTGTGAAGATTAATATTGAAGCGATACGTCATATCGGAATTACAAGCGGCGACTACCGGAACGGGAATAAATCCGTGGAGATTCTACGGTGTCGGGGGCTTTTCAGGAGAGCTGATAAATTAGCGAGACAATATCGTGATAATACACACACGTTTTATATATATAGTTTGAAATTAACATCTTGGAATAATAAATCGTAGCTCGTTACCGAAGAGAGTTGTGGAAATGTCTTGAAGGAATGCGAGAAACGCGCGATGTCAAGGATAAAAGCGGGCGGAGGTGATTTATGTAGTGGTACTTATTCTTGCAACACGATAATTGCCCATTGTACATAACATAACCAATAATTTACAAAATATATGATAAATACCACGAGTGTGGTTCACGGCTAACTACGTTGGCATAGTTTAATAACTACTTTCGTTATTACGTGGTTTCAACGTAATTATTTTTTTCTCTCGCTCCTGACACACAATATCGAACGTTCTCGCAGGCGCGAAACAGCAGCTTATTTTGCTTCCAACAGAAGGAAGTTCATGGACGTTCGCGCGCGCGCGCGCGGGATATTCTTATGTGCGATGAAAAAAAAGAATAATAAAAACGATTGCAACGCGCCTTTTGAAACAGCTCGTGGAACCAGCTGCACTTTCGAAATTCATATATTTCGAGATTTGTGGAATCATAAAGAGCAGGTTTTTACGAGACCGATAATAGGCGCGAGCGCCTACGAGTCTCCTCCCGAACGATAAGTGAAAAAAAAAAAAAAAACTGTGTTGTTCAGGAGCGTATCTTATGAGAAGATATAAAAGATAACTTCGCCGATCTCTTCACGATCTCTGACGACATTCCGATAAATTAGATATTAATGCTTTCAAGTCTCTTCCTTTCGCTTTCTCTCAATTTCTTTGTAAATAAATATGTGTAATTTAATTCATATAAACATTTGGCAAATATTGAGCTTCGTATTCACAAAACCGATCATTTCAAAACGATTGTTTCGCCAATATGATGAGTGACAAATTAACGAGAAAAGCGATCGAGGTCTGTTGCCACTAGCGTAGGACGAGTTTCGCGACGCAATCCCATCGCTCTGAGTTGCGCGCTCGTCTTGCATCAAGTTAAGACGCGTGATTTACGAGCAATAGCATTGTCGAGATCGCTCCGGTCAAGAATGATCTTATAAATAGCGACTCGCGTGTGATTCAGCGCGACCTTCCGGACGTTTGCGCGCTCACGTCGAGAGAGAGAGGAAAGGGTTGCGCTTAAATTATTATAAATCGATCGCTGGCCTCAATCCGCCAAAGAAACTCTTGATTGCAATCCCGCTGAAAGAGTCTCGAAATCATCAACCACGAGATCTTCGATCTCTTTCCTCAAACGATGATTAATGAATTCCGTGTGATGCATATATATATTCGCGCGCGAAAAGATTAGAAAAAATGAGGATACGGCACGCTGGAAGAAAATAGCGCAAAAAGCGGGAAACTTATTTTGTATTCTCGAGACCTTATTTGTCTCTGAGAGCTTCTTTTCCAATTTTTTAAATCGCCGAAAGAACCAGAGAACTATCGGCATGTCCGTTTTCACGACAAGATCATTTTTCTTCGTTTAAACACCTCCGCCGTTTCCCGGATGAAAGATCGCGCGGGGCAAGTGCGACTTCGCTTCTTAACACAGAAGGATCATCCAGCAACATCGCGCTCGCTCCGCAAAAAACTTGAAGTGAAACAAATCACACTTCGAAATTATTTGTCGATATCGACGCGGCAATAATTGTATAAACAAAAAAATTTTGCCAATAGGCTCGCGATAGTTTGCGGAGCGAGTTCTCGGAAAGCATCGTTTATAAATCACGATCCTCGCGCGAGCGTAACCCCTAATCTTCCATCCCCGCCCGTGCGCCGCTCGCGCGTCCGATCGTCTTCCTTTCGTATTTCCCCTTCGCGCCCCGTGTGTTTCCCCATATTTTGGTTTTGCACGCAAAACCACCATCACTCCGCCATTCATCATCCACCGCCGCTCACAGCCTTCTCTCCGTTTCCGCTTTTCCCACTCCCTTTCTCTTCTTTCGTTTCGTCTCTTCAGCTCTCTCGCGCGCGTCTCCCTACGACGACGACTATGGAATCTCGCCACGAATCGCGCACGACAATTAACGCGGAGAGGAACGAATGAAAGAGGAGAGCTTGACCGACGCGATCGGCGCCCGCGGCCTTGAATGTTAACGAGACGTCTTCGTGCCGCAGCGCTTCGCAAATGACAAGAATGATTTCGGGCGTGGGAATGATTGATAGGAATCGGGGGAGAATGATGAGAAACGTAACGCTCACGAAATGGTCTCTTTATTCAGATCGAAATAAAGAAATACAAAGAGAAAGACAAATAACACACTGAGGAGCGAAAAAATTCGTGACGAGAATATTTGTTCTCAGAACCGATCTTTTTGATAATCAACGCGTATACGGTTCTGAAAACTGGTTTATCTCGAAAACTCTGACACGAGAAATAACCAAAGAAATATCAAATATTTTTCTGCTAATTAAAAAGCGAGTAAGAGAGGGAAAGGGAGAAAGATATAAAGAAAGAAATTTGTTGACGGGATGGTTGAAGAAACGCCCCTTCTACGTAAAAAAAAAAGAAATTTGCGAGGGTGGAAACGGATCTACCTCATCTACCGCGTGCTAGCAATAATTAAAAGCGGTTGGTCTGAAAAATAAGGAGCGCCGCGATATAAATTGGCCGCACAAGGTATATATACATCGCGAAAAAAATAATAAAAACCGACGCCGATAATCATCCCGCGCTTTTCATTTGCGAAACGTATCGGCCGGAATAATGAACGTGAAGCGCACTGTCCATTTATGCGGCCCGCCATAAAGCGGCACTAACGATATATCTTTATTCACCGGATGTGCATGCGAAATTTATGTCGGTCGCGATCGTTCACGCATCGCTCCGTGCGTATCGGGCCGCGCGCTCCCCGGGTCTCTCTCGATCTCGATCTGAGAAAAATTATAATAAATCGAGAGACCGCTCGCGCGTATATAAAGTACGTCCCGCACGCGCTCTACCGAACGCGTTTCCCTCGGCCACTAATCTATTTGTTTCTCATTAACAGACCTACATTAATCTTCGAACTCGTCCGTAGCCACCGCGAGCCAAACGTGAGTGCGCAAATGGAACTCGTTATCGTGCGAGGTCTCCCGTCGAAGAAGAATTTTTCGGATGTCTGCGCCCTCGGCATCCGATCGACATGCACACACACACACACACAGAAATTCCAAAGGATTGAAATGTCAAGATGTTTGACGTGCATCCGTGCGGCAACTTTTGTGAAAAAAATTTTAAAAAAGCAACTGGAAGTTATTTTTGTGCAATAAGACAAATTTTCCTCCCGTTTTAAGCCGCGCTAATCCGATTGACATTTCGGAGTCCGTAAATGTCGGGACACGTGGCGCACAGACAGATTTCTATCGCGGAGATTTATTATTGCACGAAGAAGAGTCGTTCGGCGACACACACACACACACACACACACACACACACGCTCATACGCGACATCGCGGGAACACAAAAGAAAAAAACAGAATAATTACAGAAAAAAAATTAAAAATCGGGTACTACTCACAGCCATTTTATACATCTGCCATCTTGGATCAGCAGCACGAATAGCAGAAGCCAGACTTTAGCACCGCTTCGCTTTTTTATCCGCATCTTTTCCCGTTTTGCATTCTAAAAGCTCAACATCGTCGCGTTCTCGTTTTCAGGAGTGTGACTGACGAGCACGATTTTCGATTTTTCGCTCTTTCAAAGACCGCCCATTCATCGACGCTGCGTAAATCGCGCTGCGAAATATCGAGATCTCTTCGTCCCAACCATCATTTTCAACTTTGCAGCGAGCGCTGTTAGAAAGTCTATATGTACAATATATGTCTCTCTTTTTTGCAAAAAAAATGTTTTTGGTCTTCAATGCATTTCGAAATTACTGGCGAAATGTGAAGAGAGTTTTTGTTTCATTTATCTTCTTTCATTGCGTTCTCAGATCTTCGTCGTGCGAAATCGTTGACTTTATAACAATATCTTTATATTTTCTCGAAAAACAATCTTCTTGTAACGAAGTTAGTGTTTGGATCAACAGATTTTTGTGCCAAAAATTCTTTACAGTCTCTGTGTATTTATTGATAAAATTGTGTTACTCAAATTACGCAGAAATATTCAATAATTTTTTTTGTTGCTGATTTACGTGTAACATTCTATTGAACACAAGTATCTAACAATTCTTCGGTGACACATTTTGATTTGCGTTAGATTGCAGACTTGTTTTCGAAGCAGCAAGTGACAAGCAACTTCTTTAGTTTATGAAATTGCAGGACACGCGCACATGTTCACCAAATACAAAGCACTTTTCATAAAAATCGCAAGCGAAAAACGACGTCGACAGCGCACTTCGGAATCCTGCAGGATCTGTGACGATTTCGGCGGAACTTTGCCGTGCGGCGTGCGTCCAGCTCGGCAGGGAGTCTGCGTGCTTACAGGTGTCCGTCGGAGCAGTCCCGCAGGATTTGCGAGCCGGTGGTAGTGGTGGTGGTGGTGGAGGAGTCCTCCTACTACTTCACTTCCTCCTACTTCGTCTCCGTACTCTTGAGCCTTCTCTTTTCTCGATGTGCAAGGAGTCCAGTGATCAACACAGGAATACTCTTTGCCATCGTCGAAAGAAAAGAAAGCCAATTGCCGTTGATAATCCTTTGTTAATCCTTTCACAGAACTTGACCTCACGTGTGTGCAGTTTTATATAAAACTTAAATCGAAAAAGTTGTTTAATTTAAAATGTAATTTTCGACGGACTTGATAAATTTTCAATTCTTGCAGCATAAATATCCTTGTCAAGGAAAAGTTTCCACGGATCAAAGAATTATTTTGTTTTATTTATTCAGTTTTTACTTTGATTCTTCGGTCGTATTTTAATTTCATCTAAGCACGCTACGATTTTCTAATATCATCCGAGTTCTACGAGAAATTATACACTTCGCGTAACGAAGAATGTATCTTTTTATATATATCCTAAAAAAGAAAGATGATCTGAGAGACCACCTTCTTGCAGGATTGACTTTAACGAGCAGGCGGTATCTTTGTGATCATTTGTTTTACTACAAGGCGGAGCCAAAACAATTTATCCCTGCCTTTGCCATTTAAAGACTGGTGAGTATCGCCGCTGTCTTTCTCGAATTCGTCGATCAAGGGCGAACGAATGTTGACCTGAAATTCTTCCAGAGCGAAATCATCGTGCGATGATTTGTCGAGCGTAATTTTATTAGATACATTCTAAAATTCTGATTTCGATAAGACAGTGCACACATGTAGATAAAACAAATAGATGAATGTAGAAATTTTCAGTTGCTGTCCTCATGTGCAAAGTTTTATCAAAATATTCGAGTTCGCGAGATTTCCTTGTTAGTATTTTGACATGATCTTAAGCAATTTTTTTTAATGATACAGTAGTTTCATTTAAATATGTTTTTTCTTATTTCCAAAAGTAGATTTTATTGCCAAGAAGAGAGTATTCCGTGCTTCAATTAGAATTAGCTCCGTGAGTGTGCCTTGTCGGGCGCTAATTATCCTGCCAATTTTGTCCACGATGCGCCGATCGTTCGTCTTCCTTTTCGTTCTTCTCAGCTTCGTACTTCGCTCGGCCCTTTCGTTGCCCCGTTGCTGTCGATAAATAATCCTCCGTCAGACGTTCATTACGTCGTTAAGTTTCGGGTCCCGGACTTATATATATCCAACCCTCTGCTCACGCGGTGCGAGCCGCTTCGCCCGCAGCGGTAACCCGGGAAATATCGTATGCCGTGTAAAAGGATCCGAATACTTCATTCAATAAGGAATAGGTCGGTGCAAATAAGGAGCAAAAATTGATATGTCTCACAATAGGAGACGACGTTTACTTGTCTTCTAACAAAAATATACACATTCAGTTGCAGCCATATTGAATTACAAATTGTTCAAAGTGAAAAATCATTTAAATATGATATATATTCACTGACTTAAATTTCAAAATTATTTTTTCAACACAAAGTAGATATTATTAATCTGTTTTACCGCTGTAAATAATTATTTTCATCATATTACGATATGTGCTTCGAATTTCTCTATAACCACGTGCATATGTAATATTGAATGCAATATGGCTATGGTGTGGCTTCATGAGAGAATGTTCAATTAGAATAATTGAGAAAAAAAAGTAATGACAGGTGTTGGCGCGCACTTTCGCAAGCCTCGGAAAAACGCGCGGCCGGCACATCGAGCGGCAATACCGGCAATATTGCGAAGTATTCCGAGAAACGACGGATTTCTCGCCGCGAGCGATCTTCTCTCGCGAGAAAACATTTATATATGCAACAGCTTTATGTCGAACAAAAGTAAGAAAATATCTTTGTTTGTAACCTCTCTCGGTTGCGCGCGCGGTATATGAGTGAATGGCACATTAACTTACATTCACAGCTCGCAGTTCGCAATGCGTTTTACACTTCATTAATTTAAGAGCCACCATGAAAGTGAATGCAACACGCACCACCGGAGGAGATCCGAAAGATTTCCGCATCATACAAGTCATAAATTTTATCCCATTAGGTTTATATTAACAACACACTTGTCTCTGTCCAATTATTTTCTCACGCGCGATCCCGAGTGTGACCTCTCGTCGTTTTTCTTCGTTTCTTTTTATCTCAATGCGGTTCATTCGCTAATAAATAAAATTGCCTCGTTGTAAAAACACTGATTTTTTTGCGGGAAAAAAATAAAATGTATCGCAATAGAAGAATACTTTAATAAAATCTAGATTAAAAATCTAGATGAAAAAGAAAAAAAGAGAGAAAGAGAAAAAAGAGAGATTATACACGAACAATTCGATGCATAATGAGTTAATAAGGACAATAGTGCAACGTCTCGGTTACCAAGAATAAAGGGTTAAAGACACGTAAAAGTTTTATTAGCGGAAAAGTTAGCCGGTGAAAAAGATAGAAGAGAAGGGAGAAAGTAACTCCTTCGTTTCAGATTATTTCCCAGCATTATTCGCCGAAGAAGACATCGGCTATAAAAAAGGGACAAGCAGATCTGGCGACAGCTGCTTCGCTATTAAAAGCGACTTAAACTCCAAACCCTTCCCGCGATCGCGAAGGTACTTTCCTCTCTCCCTTGGAGCTTTCACTCGTCTCTCCTATCCTTCTCTCTATTTCTCATCTGCTTCTGCTCGTCTCTTCTTGCTCTTTTTCTTCTCTATTCCTGTTCTCTCTCTTTTTTCTTCTCTAACCTCATCCCTCCATTCTGTGATTACGCATAAACAAAGCGTAATGCCACGCGTACGCGTGCATGTGCCGGCGACATCTTGCCTGTAAATAAGTGAATTGCTAAATGAGCCGTAAAACCGTGCCTCGGAAGCTCGAAAGAAAAAAAAATCGACAAAAGAGCGCGGGTCCCGCATTTCGCTCTAAATTAAAATCTACGCTATCTGCGTCTATAAAGAATAAAGAGCATTTAAGAAGAATAACTGTTTGACGTGATAACGCAAGAACCGTAAGATAAGAACAAAACGTGATGAAAAAAAAGATATACGATGTGACAAAAATCGATACGTCAAGTGAGTAATTAACTTACAAAAATATAACAAAACTTGGTATAAAATACACGATTGATTAACCGAAGATTCACCAGGCAGTTGCGAGTTTGCCGCAACGCAAGGCGGATGTCGCGAAAGCTAGAGCTGTAGACATCTCTATTTGCATGGAACACGATTAATTAATACGAAATATATACCGGCAATTAAATAGATATCAACCTTCTCCGCGCACAATGGCAGCGTCTCATCTGCATAATCTCTATACAATAACGTAGTGAAAAGAACAGTTTTGTCCCTCCCGACAATGAACTTTTTTGCACCCTCTCGACGGTCACATCCCATCTCCGCTCTATTTTACTAATAAGGATATATATATATCCTTATTATATATATATATATAGGGTGGTTTGCCACTGTGATTAAAAAGAATACAAAATCCTCTCCTAAATACAGAACAAAAAAAAAACGCGTATAAAATTTCATAGAAAAAGCTGTTAGGTTAAAAATAAAAGTTATATAAAGTCTTTTGCAAATTAAGCTTCGAAAAATGCGCGATACGACCTTAATTGAAATTTATTTTCAGACTTAATGTCATTCTATTTATGCAAAATACATCAAATAATATACGTATGTCTGCTTCTTTTTTTATATCGTATTCTCAGAATTATCACTGATATGTACTTTATCACTTTGTATCTCGGAATCGAGCCTCGTCGTTGTAACGAAACTTCGTTCGTCACCGAGTATGTCTTGTCGATCGACTGATACAGTCATATCAGGCAGCCACGGCATCCAAGTGCCGTTAAAGTTGTACGGAAAGCCAGCCGGATCGACGGGTGCATTTGTCTGATTCATGAGGACCGATTTATAGCTGTCGATGTACGCACTCAATCTACTGACGATCTGCAAATGTAACGACGTCTTCTTAAACCTATCATTTCCAGCCGGAAAGATGACGCGACAACAATTTGTATGTTTTTTTTTTACATAAATTTTATCTTATCAATGTTACCGATCTTTCTTTAAATCTGTTCAGCCTTTGGAAACGATGTCATTTCCTATGTTAATTTTCATAATGTATTAATCACGATCGTGAAATGATATTTCTCTGTACGAATTAATTTCAAATACAAAGAGGAATATTGTTTCAACTCTATGAATTTTCTTTTTTTTCGTAAATACGAAACAAGAAATAATATAATGTGAAATTACATAATTAAAATCTCACCTTGGGATTCGTGGCGTATAAGTCCGTAGTTTCGCAAGGATCATTGTACACGTCGAACAAACACGTGCGATTCGTGCAATTCGATACGTCTGCTAATTTATCGCAAACTATCGTTGCCTTGTCCCGTAATCTTTTTATTGTCTTCGGATCCAATGCGGATTTCGAAATACTCGCGATAGCTGTTGCGGCTGGTGACGTCGATACTCTCGTGATATTGTACTTGTGATATGCTTTTTTGCCATAATGTATCTGATAGTCGGAAGTATCTAAAAAGAAGAACAAATGTAATAAATCCTTCGTATATCTTTGTAACTGCGTAATACGTGTTATTTTCGTCATCTAAAACATTTCGATAAAAACAAAAAGAAATCAAAACAAAGAAAAATCAGAAACTTTTTACATTATGTAAAAAGCATTTTACATACACAATATCTATATTATGTTCTGTATTAAATTATTTTTTGTAAAAAAATATATTTATTATTATTACCTTTTACAAGTTTGTAATTATTTACTATCACTGCTTCGCTATTAGTTTTCTCGTCGATATTCACGAGAATTGAATTTCGTTTGCTGTGTCTTGCGTATGCGATCATGGGCCATTGATCGATACCATCGAGATCACTTTGTTTCAAATCGTTCGGATCACCCCCGGCGGCGGAATATAACGTCGGTAACCAATCGGTAATATGAAATAATTCCTCCGACACCCTTGACGAATAAGCAATTAAATTTGAGTAGACGCACGCCACACCTCGAACGCCGCCTTCGAACAGGCTAAATTTCAACTGCAAAATTCTTTATTTCACGTAATTTATAATAAATTCATTATTTCACGTAATTTATAATAAAAAAAAGAAATAAAAAGTATCTTGATATAAAACTGCAACTACCCCGCGTAATGGATAATTTGATCCATAATTGTGCATAAGTCCTTCAGTTTGTGCTCCGTTATCAGATATGAAAATGACGATCGAGTTTTTCAACATGTCTGCCTTGTTCAGAGCGTCGATCACTCGACCGACCGATTCATCCAGCGCACCAACGACACCTGAAAATAAACGCAGTCAGACATCAAGCGTTAAAAACGTATCATTTTATAGTCGTAATTCAACAAACATAGGACTTAACTTTTTTATTTCATGTAAAATTTGAATTTTTGTTACTTTTATACACTGATTGCGTACTTGCGTACTTTCTTCTATTTATATCCTCGATGTAACCGAAAGTAATGTTTGTTTCCGTCCAATTGCGTACTTCCATAACTTCTTCAGCGGTGCTAGAATGCGGCGCAAGATGCGCCAGTTGCAGATACAGAGACTTTTCAGGATTATGTGACAAAATGATGTTCTCTGCCTCGGTGGTTACCATATCAATCGCGTAATCGTGTCTATGTTCGACGGTATTATCGTCGCCCGCAATACGATGCAAATCGTAACCAGTTTGGTTCTGTAAAAACCTTTGTGTATGCAGCGGAAGTTTATTTAGCTCTCGTATTTATCATATTATTTACATGACAACAACAATTTAATATATAGACAATTGCCGATTATTTAGCACATCTAGTTATTATATTTTTTTATGCTAGACATACATTTTTAGATTTTTTGATTTCTTAAGCTTCAGCGAAACTTACACTTTCAATGAGCAAATGGGTGAAGTATTCTATGTATCCACTGTAATATCCAAGGAACGTGTCGAAGCCACGACGAGTGGGTCCGTGATTTCTCGTGTGATAACCGACATGCCATTTTCCCACGAGATGAGTAGCATATCCGAGTCTTTGGAGATACTGAGGTAGAAGCGTTATGGTCAAAGGTATACCACGCGGCTCGGCCCCTCGCAACGGATAACCTTGCATACCTGTGTGTGTGTGTTATGTAAAAAAAAAAAACAGTTCGAGATAATTTTTTCATATTGTGAAAAATTATTCGAAAACATTTTCACATTCGATGTGAGATTATAATTGAGATTCGCAATTATACATTCCGCGAGAATTGCGAACAGCAGACGCTATCTGGCGGTTAAACATGAGCATCCTACGTGACGACTACTGTTCGGTAAAATCTTTTCAATGGCTTCTCAATTTGTTTACCATTATAGATAACGATAGCTATCACGACTTCATTTTAATTGTAAAAGTCGCAATCGAAGAGCGATATATTGCTATTATAAGTGCATCTCACTTTTTTTCGATCATCTGGTAGTCGACAAAACTCGACTTCGAAGTTCTTATTGAATTGCGTTCTAATTATCTTAACAATAAATGACTTTTTAGAGCCAAGAATTTTTTCTCAAGCAATTTTTTTGTCGCGCAATTTTCGATAAATTATTAAATTATTTTCGATCAAATGAACAAAGTTTGAAAACCGCGTAAAAGCTGCTAGTTAAAAAGAAAAGATTAATTAATATAGATTACCTGTTCTTATGGGATATCGTCCGGTGAGAAAAGCTGTTCTCGACGGTGTGCAAATTGGTAATGTGTAATGCCGATTTAATATCACTCCATTGTACGCGAGTGCATCTATGTTTGGCGTAAGAAGCTCACCACGGAAACTAACGTCGTTCCATCCCTCGATTAGCAAAAAATATAATATTGTTGTAACACATAAATATTACATGTTAAATTATTTTGTATATAATAAACAAAGAAATATAAGAGAGAAAAAGAAACGTTTCTGAAAGTAGAATGGATTGCGTTTGTAAAATTAAACATTACGGTAATAAAAACCAAGAACAATTGCTAGTTTCTCACAAGGTCATCAGCGATGATAACAACGATGTTGGGTGACTGCGACGAAGTATCGTATTTCCAACGATAAAAACCGATAGTAGACAAAAACGTTAGGAAAACAAACGATAATGCCTTATTCATATTCTGTCCGTGATGTGTGACTGCAAAAATAAAATTTGCATATACCTATTTTAAATTCTTTTACATAAAGAACGATCTTCTAAAAAAAAAAATATTACATGGATGTTGATATTTGAATTTCCGTGTTGTAACGCGTGTAGCCAAGATACGTATATCTAACTCTTCTTTATACGTTTATTTTTTTTTCAAATAATTACAGTCGGTAAAAAAATTAAAATGTAAAGCAACCGCGCGTCTAGTAAAAAATAATATTGCACGCACGTATCTGAAAATATCGTGCCGAACGATTCGATAACCGTTCGATTTCACATCTGACGCGGTACTATAAATACAAGTGCAAGTTGTCATATATTATGCATTCACAGGAATTGCTGTTGTCCTTCACCTGCCACCAAAAGTCTTGTTCGTTAAAACAGAAAGTTATTAAATCGAATTCTTCAAATTACATCGCTCATACATTTTTTATACCGTTAGTGATACATAAATTATTGCAGCTCTATATTAGTACTATTGTAAATTACATAATTTATTAAAAAATAATAAAAGTCCATTACGCATTACTTTATGTAAACTTTATACACGTGAAGTTTCTATCTAATATATAAAAATATTCTTTCCTCTTATTAAAATACATTTTAAACATTTAAAATTAACTTTATTTATTATTTATTTTAATATATATGTATATGAGTTAACACTTCACATCGATCGGTCATCTAATAGTAATGTATCTACAATTTACTAGCAGCGCGCTTCGAAGACTTACAAGCAATTTTTTCACTTCTAGATAAGTTCTCGATAACTATCTAAAAAATATTATATGTATCACAAATATCTTTATCCAGAGGATAGCTATCGAGAAGTATGAAGAATTAGTTAATAGTTAGGCAGTTATTAGTTAATGGATTTATCTCTATTTTACTATAATAATAAGCTGGTAGTTGTGGCGGCGTATCCGCGCTCAATTGACGTTTAAACGTGACCGCTCCGTTTTAGGCTGCTTGGATGTATGTGGTCGATAAAGTGCCAGCAAACACAGTAATGTAATTAGTACATTGTCGCAATATAACATAATGTAACGGAAAATATAACAGAAATATTACATTTTACGTTATGTTACATTGTAATTTTCTATTCATTGAAAGTTGTAGTTTTATATAACAGCAATATATATTTTATTATTTTTATTCTTCTCCTTATATAATTGTATTATTTACCAATACGTATCTTTTTTTTTCTTTATATTTTTATAATAGTTGCACTTGCTAAATCATCAAGTTGTTGTTATAGTTATCTTTTTACTGATATGTGTAACTCTTTAATATATATCAGAGTTACACATATATTAATATATATGTGTAACTCTTTATATATATATCAACGCTGCGTCTCATTATTGACAACGTTTTATGCAAGCGATATAATTGCGATATAATTATCGGTAAGACGTTCATTGGCGCTACTGACAGCTAGAGGGAAAGCTCTATTTCCCCTTACTCTCGAACTCCCCGTCCTTATTCAGCGATTTTTTGATGCTCATTATATATAAGGTTATTATTGATTAAATATAAAACATATTGTTATAATAAAGTTGATGTATCAAGAATGTATGTGTAAAAAAACTAAACAATATTTACTGCATCGGTTTTGTATAACCGATAATACAACGAAAAGTAACGTTTTTTGCTAATAAAAAAATTCTTTATCTTAAATTATTCATTAAAATATT
>QVNW01003020.1:0-30719 GCA_014825475.1 Pseudomyrmex flavicornis
CGTATAATAGGCACGGTGTGCTCGCGCAGTTCGAGCGCCACTTCGTTGCGCCTGAACTTGGCGCGAGGCACTACCGTGCCTCTTGATTATTCGGACGTGTAATTTCAGTTGCGCGCGGAAAGAGAGAGAGGAGCCGGCGCTGGTTTTGAGCGCCGTTGCAAAATGTTACGTAACGCGAGAGCGCGGCGGGTTTGTTACAGAAACCGGGATCCAGTGTCACACTGGAAACGCCAAAACTCTATGTTACACTAGAGTTGGATTGTTCCAAAGCGAGTTGTTTCAAATTTTAAAACTGGCGGCGAGATCAAAGGGAAACACACGACTGACAGCTCGTTGCAATTCTTTATTGCTTTATCAGATATCGCAATTTTTATTATATACAGAGGTTGTAAATGTTTTTTCGACCGTGAGATACGATTTTTTTTTCTAAATTTAGATCTAAGGTGCTGGTTAATGAACTCCTCTGTCAGTGGAATTTTTAGATAAAACCGTGAGTCAAGCAATATGATAAGAAAAGTAGAACTTAAAAACAAATACGTAACTTGTGCTTGACAACCACTAATCGTAAGACCTAAGTCGCCGGATGTACGTAAATATATTAATTAAATTTTTCTGTGTAAAGTAATACACGTTTGGAAATTCGAATTAAATTCAATTCCAAAATTCACACAAGATGGTTTGCATCACCAACTACTTTCTGCATGGAAATAAAAAAATATCCATTGCGAAGAAACACTCCGGCCAGAGTCCGATCTTCCGCGTTGCGTGCAGGAAATTGATTTAAATATATTTACACTTAAGGAAAATATAATAAATTTAAACGTTCGATATATAAACTCGTATCGATCTTTAGTTTCAAATTTTCACAAGCATTTTTAAATTGTACACCACACGTAACGTTTGAATATAACAAAAAAAAACAAAAACTGCAACGCACAGCCGTGATCTCATTAGTCTACGCATTATTATATGCATCGGAGGAGAGTATTCTTTGATATTCTTCGAACGCTGTAACGTAATACTTGTTACTTCTACCTCGTTTCATGTAAAACTCATCGGTGGAAAGCGTTCTCAATTTTGTTTTTGATGTTGCACGTCAGAATAGAAAATTCTTTCTGATATTCCTCGAGCGTTGCGTGTTGCAACGCAACAGCTTCCGACGTTTCTTCTAAAAATTCTCGTCGGATGAGACACGTGAAAATTGTCGATTTTTTTTTTCTTACGCAATTGAGAGACGCGCGCGGCGCGTCTCGAGACAGAAATGTGTGTTTAGCATCGATGTTTCGCCGAGATTGTAGTTCAATAAGAGGAACAAAGGGCAGGCTTGTGTTCTTGATTTGCGAGTGCGCGTAGCAAAGCGCTGTAGGAGAGCGCGCGATATGTATCGTGTGTAAGTAAGTACGTACGTGCGTACGTGTGTTGATTGTACGCTGCGATGATTCGCCGTCATTGTGTCGTGAGAGCCGACCGAGCTGTAACAGCTCACCTCCTACACACCCTCACGCGAGAATCGTAATATTCGTGAGAATTTCTTGATCGAGCCTTGCCCGTTCCTCGGCCGTTGTTGGTTTCCGAATTACTTGCGTCGTTAGCGCGCACGAGGATCTATTGCGCGCGTATACCTACCTGAAAATATTATGTACAGAAACACACATTTATCTGAAACGCATTCGATTCTTAAACTTTACGGTTTGTCAGTAAAATTTTTAAACAGGCACTAACACACTGTTTTAAGTATTAAAAAAATTTGTTCGCTCTCCGCGCGTCTATTATTTTTTTATCTAATTGAATTTATTTAATTAATTAGTTAACTTGATCTAATTTAAACGGAAAATAAATTTGAGGGGACAAAAAATAATATAAAAAATTAACGTAACATCAACAAACAAATATAAAATATATAATATATTAATAAAAGATAATTCAGGAGGAAAGAAGAATGTATTTTGGTGGTGATGGTCATCTTGTGTATAATATATATTATTTATTGCATATTACATATTAATATGCAATAAATATATATCTTCTTTCCTCCTGAATTATCTTGAACACATCAATTTTTCATACATCTCTGTAACACATACATCTATAACTTTTATAATTCTGTAACACACACACAGTTAATATCACACACATAAAATACTTGCACTTATACTGGGTCTTCAAGTGCCTAAAGAGAATAATGTCACGGAAAAACAACGAGTTTAAGCATGAAAAAAGAGGGAAGGAGAGAAAGAGAGAGAGAGAGAAGAGGCGCAAGCGCGCACGTTCCTGCTGACGTTCGCTTTTGTTCTCCGTGCAAAGACAAACGCTGTCCGTTTTTGTCGTGGAATTTCTAATGAGTAGCCCTGGCTTCTTGCAGCATCTGCAACTGCAATCGGGACGCGCAGCACGCGACGGTAATTATATATATCCGTGTGCGCGTCGTGGTCGCTATTGGTCGCGTATATACACACATATTAGTATGCACGGCGAAATAGATTTGCTCTGCAACATCGTCGTCTATATAATTCCGCGAGCGAAGAGAGACGTGCGTTTTAAATACGCGTATCGTGCGCGGATTCCCGTGGCGCATCGCGTATGTCCATTGTGCGCAGCGAGTAATTAACTCGATACCGAGTGTCCCAGATTTATTCGCTTGCACTTTCAACCGTGGCCCGCACACGATCTCAAACACACATCTCGGCGAGTTTGTTCGAGAAACAAAACAAAAATCTCGTAAAAAAAAAAAAAAAAAAAATGATTTGCGACGGAAGTCGCAACGTTGTTGCAAAACATAAAAGACGTTTAGATTTCACGTATAAATTTCAAATTCCGTTGCATATCTTCTCGTCGATTTTCTCTCGTAAAAGTCGACGGCAATTTTACCTGCCATTGAAAACTAGAAGATCCTTCCTTGAGAATCGCCGAGGATTAGCCGAATCGTGCCGAGAATTCACTCGAAGGGCAAAAGATTTACGAGAATTTTTACTCAAAGGAGAAAAAATATTTAAAGTATTTAATTCTCTTCTTCTTCCGAACGCAATGCTCTTGAAAATAAGCGAAAATAATCGGAGGAGCTCCACTTCGACGCGATTGCGCGTCGTTAGATTACAGAAATCAGACGAGTAATTACATCATCGTGGACCTTTTCACGCGGTCGGGAAAGAGAGAAAGAGAGAGAGAGAGAGATAGGTGGTGCCGGGAAAAAGTCGAGCTCCGATTTCTGCGCAGCGCGCAGCGCGCGGCACGTTGACCTACTAACCCAGCATCCTTTCTCTCTCTGTCTCTCTCTCTCTCTCTCTCTCGCTATCGGACGATCCAATTTTCCGCGTGTCGTTGACTCTCTTCCCCCGGTGTGTGGAAGCTGCGACCCGCAACCGGGACGAACTGCTGGTTCCAAGCTTGTATCTTGTACAGCCAGGATTTTTCTTTGGATTTTCTCTCTTCTTTTCGTCGTTCGAGCGCCGGTTATATCGGTCGTCACGATAATGGGGCGAGGACGTGAAGTCGCGTCTTGCCGCCGCGCTTTTATCGCGACTACAGCGAGGCCGTGAAAACTGGATGCTCCCGCATGCTCCTCCCGATGGACCCGATAGCAGGAGTCCCGCGGCAGTCGATACCGCCCGCGCGCCGCTCGTTGCTCCGCGAAGGAGAGAGGTGGAAGGGAGCCGAGGGATGAATCGAATTCTCGATGTAGTAACGAGAAACGTCCGTGCTCTGGATATCCGATATTAGGTCGCCCGAGCGAAACCTTCATCTCTCGCGGTTCTCTCGGTGCGCGCGCGTACATATCCTTCGGTCCTCGCGCGCACACGTAATTCGAGTATGGAATAAGTTACGAGTTCTTTAACGACGACGCTCGGCTCGCTCGCGCGAAACGAACAAGATGTCAAGGACGTCGTTAGACTCCCGCGTCGTCCTATTTCGACACACACCGTGTCCATGTTGAAAACATATAGATTGCATCCCGACTCCTGCGGGAAAAGCGAGCAAGTTCGAGATCACGTGAAAATCATTATAAATTTGGTGGAAAGGGTTTGTACCTGCGCTTTTGTACCGCACGCGGATACAATGTCAAGGCCGTGCGATCTGCCGAAATTTATTCGAATCTTCGTTAATTAAAGAGTTAACGACCGCTAAGAAAAGATTCTTGAGACTTTGTTGATTGACCATTAAGTTTCCTTAGTCTAATTCAGACAATTCCGCCCATCTTCTTGTTTTCCGCCCACGTCGCACACTTTCGTGTTTGCACGCTCGCCCACGCGTAATTAGCCGTCGGATATTTATTTTGTTCGCAAAATCAACGTCGACGTGCGGTCGCGTGACAAGTAAATTTCCGAATCGCGTACGTATACGCGCGATTTGGAATTTATTTTTCTTCTTTCCTGCGCGCGCGTAAAATGTTACAACAAGTTGTTTCCCTCTCTCTCGCTCTCATTTGCTTATTGTTTTTTATTACATTTTTCATTTTGTTAATTTTTTGCGCCTGGAAGGAATTTTTCCGGAGCGCTTTGCAAACAAAGCAAATCAAAAATCTTTCTTCCATCAGTTTTTCCGTTTGGAGATATTTTTATAAACTTTTATTTTTCAAAAAACTCTCCTCTCTTTCGAACTCAATCATGTATTTACACGTAAGTAATAAGAATATCTATGTGTTAATTTGTTGCAGGCGCAGCTAAAAACATTGCATAATGGGTTGTGCATCGCAGTGCGCCAAGTACTTTCTCTGTCTCTTCAACTTCATATTCTTCGTAAGTATTTCTGCGTACGCAGAATATATATATATATATGTGTAACATACAAACCGGAGCCTGTGTTTTACGAGACGCGTAGCCGGCAATTTGTCAACATCGCGAGTTCTATTCGTGATCGCGGCGACTCTCACTCGTCTAGTTTGTCGCGCGCACGTAAAATAAATAAATTTGCAAAACTTCATTGGACGCGTTTAAAGACCCAATAACTTCCCGATAACGATTGCGAAATGTGTTCACGTCTCGGCGCGAACGTGTTTCGTGTAGATAAAAACTTGAAGTTTAATTAAAAACTTGAGAAAAAAAAAAAGAAAGAGATGCTTTCGCAAAGAGATAAAGAATTTTATCTCTTTGAAATGAAAAATCTCTTGCGCTTCTCGCTCGAACGACGACGAGAGGCATCGGAACCGCATTTACTTACAGCCTTGAAGTCCATGAAGCAGAACGAGGAGACTCCGAGTTCGTCCCGGTTACATTGAAATCGTCTGTGTGATTTTCAGATCGCCGGAGGAGCGGCACTGACTGTCGGCATTTGGCTCTTCGCCGACAGCAGCTCGTTCACCAATCTCATCGGCAAACTCGATCAATCCGATATCTTGGTAAGTTTTGCGCGAATCGTCCGGAACGCGCGCAACGACGTACATTAATTGCAATTTGTCAGATCCGAACCGAAGAACAACTGACATTAAAACACATTAAAGGAGGAGGGAGAAAACAAAAAAAAAACACAATCGTGTGATTATCGCTCGGAGTTTCTCTTGCGCAAGCGCGGAGCGATTATGCCGTAAGTTTTCGTTATGCAATTTGCGGGAAGTGCAGCGTTGCGAGAGATTTTGAGACTTGAAACGAAAACTGGATTTGATAGTAAGATACGTACACGTCGATTTCCGCGCGCGATATCATTCGCGTTCCGCGTTGCGGATAAAAATTAATTGCATAAAACCTTCGGCAAATCTATTCTTGTTTATGATATCGAGTCTTGCGTCATCTTGTCTTAAGCGCGAGGTAATACGCGCGCGGCAGGTTGCGGCTCGATCGCGGTGGAAAACGCGCGACGCGTATGTCTACATATATTATTGACGCGTCTCTCTGGCACGTGCGTGTTGTAATGCGCGATTTTTTTTTTTTTCTCTCTCTCCCCCGGTCTGATTTACTTAGCTGTTTTACACGTCTAATCGATGCGTGATATATAGACACGCGCTTATTCATTCCGTTTTATTTCTCGATTTGTTTGCGAGCAATGTTTCGCAAGCAGAAAGAGAGAGAATTGCTTGGTAGTTAATTAACGTTGTGATGGTATTTTTTAAACTTTCGGTGAAAGACCGGGAATTTAAAATAACACTCAAAGGAACTAGTTTCGCAGATCGACAACAACGTTGAGATAAATATCATCCATTTGTCAGACTGTCGGATCGAACGGCTACTGCAAGAATATTCGCGCGGAACGTCTTGTTTCTCGCACGTGCGCGAACGTATAATAATTTTATGACACAAAATATATTACACACTTGAAAGAAAGTTGACGCGTCGCGAAAAAAATATTCAAGTTGTTAAGAAAAAGTTGTTGACACATTCCTCGAAACACATATGGCAAGAAAGCGCGCGGCGTGTTAATTAGCGGGACGACGACGACATATCGTAACGGACGGCTTTCTAATACGAGTAGTATACCTACTCGCTTCTTCTTCTTCTTCTTCTTCTAGCCTTCTATCACTCGAGAATCTAATTAACATTCGTTCTGGTTTTCACTTTTTAATTATTATGAAACTTGAACAATGTCGCGTGTCGCGTCGAGCGCGGCACTCGAGACGGACGAACGCGGCTGGACACGTCAATCTCGTTTCGCTCCCGTCTCGACTAAAAAAAAAAAAAAAAAAAGATCGCAAACGAAATGCAAACAACTTTCTCGTTTCACTTGTATTCGGCGGCTTGTCGCTTGAAAATTCATTACAACGTACAATCTCTTTTAATTAAATCGACAAAATGTATCAATTTTTTAGAAAAAAAACAAGAAAAATCCAAATAAAATAAATTTTAAATCAGTCCACCGGTGATAGCTTTAATTATATTTGTAGGCACTTAACAGGGAAATTTTTTGTTCATGAAATTGCGAATTAAAACATGAACAAAAAGCATTTTTTATTTATTGTTACTTATATAAATTGACTGAAGATGATCGCAATAAATAATCAAAACGTCTCAAACAAGATTGAACAGTTTTTTTTCAATTTTTTTATTTTATAAAACACCGGTGGATTATTATCGAGAGTTTATTTTAATTTTATATTTTAATTTCGTGTATATTTTATGTCGAGATTTAAGGATTTTTTTTTTTTAATAAAAATTAAAACGACAAGAATGAAATCAGTGGCAGACAGATAGTGGCGCGATGTGTGAGATAGTGCGGCCGCGTATCATGGGCAGGGAGAAACGTAATTATTGGTACTTGGTCACTGATGAGATGATTGGCTGTCACATTAGCGCAACGCGTGGGAGGCTCAGGGTGCTCCATCACGAACTCTCGCGGATCCGTGTATATAATTCACCGACACACATACGTAGGAGCCGAAACTAATATACCGGGTCTCTCTCGGATCTTTATTTGAAATTTTGCGCATTTCCCCCCCCGGCGACGGTTGTAAATACGATGCATACCTACGATCTACGCGCGCCGCGTACGGAAAAGTAAGAGTTTCCACTTTACGTGGTTAAAGCCGCGGTGAATTAATGGATCCGCACGAGCGGAGAGAAAGAAAATGAGAAAAACACACGTAATATTACGCGCGCGCAATTGATATCTATGTAAATTAATATCTACGTTATATTTTTGTTTCCCAATCTCTCGAACGACTTACTTTGTTACGTTATATTAGCGGAGGCTCGAAACGATTTAGAAAGTTGCCTCTAATCGCTCTAATCAAATAAATTTGCCAAGCTCGAGCTTGTGTTTTGCTCGTGTTCGTCTCTTGGAAACTTCCCGCGAATAGAATCTGAACGCGCGAATTAAATGGGTTAAGTGTGAATTGGAAATATCGCTTATTTTCGAAGAGAAAATTCACCGGAGAGACGAGAGTTATATTTCCGTTCCGAAGGAGAAGAACTTTACAATTAGCCGTCGTTTTTTCCCATCGTTCATCGATATCGATTTAAAGAGTGAAAAATATATTGATGACGCGCGAGCGCGCGTTTATAATTAGACAGAAAGAAAATTTTCTGCGAGAAAAAGAGAAAAAGATTTTCAGCTGTTTCTCCTTGTGGAAATTGGTTCTCCGCTTTTTCTCCTTCTCGTACGATCGCGGAGAACGCGATCACGAGGGAGGCAAAAGTATTTAGGGCGTACGCGGTTAGCACCAGAAAATGCATTAATTTGCATGACGCACGCGCAGCGCGCGTACTCACGTACTCCTCAAATGCCTTAAATTAGGTCATTTTGGCTGGTCGTGACGACCAGCGCGTTCTTCTTTCTCTTCTTCGCGCGCACTTTTTTGTACAAAATACATTGTCTCTCTCTTTTGTCGTCGCGCTCTTTTGCCTCCTTATATCCTTGCCGCGACTGTTTTTGTCCTGGAAAAAAAGTTGAAGGTTGTTCACACTTTTTTCCGTTTTCAATAACGTGCCGAATAAGTTCAGATTAACACGTCGAACACCACGTCATGTTCGGTTGTGAGTGACGATTTTGTCCAAATATGTATAACAAATTTTGCGAAGAGAATTTGCAAGACATTTTTTAATACTTAATAATAACACAAATATGTATTGCACAAAAACGAATAATTTCGACCTCGCAGGAATCACATTCGATTTCTATTGGATATTCAATGTGTTAGAAATTACATATTTAATTTTTTTTTAGACAAATCTGAGTTTAATTTTTTAGTTTTAATCAAATTTCCTCAGTGAAAATACTGGAGGATGATTGTCGTTTCAATTGCAACTTTTTAAACGTGTGTTTAAAAATTGAAATTTCGTCGACGAGTCCGCTTGAAAGATTGGAGAAGAATAAACGCGATTTCACTCGTCCTTTTGAAGCTTAATTTTCGTTCGTATAATTTTGATTGTTCGCAAGAAGTGTGACATTGTCGCAAAAAAATTGCTCAATTGGCCGGAAGATTCGTATATTTTCCAACGAGGAAGTACATGCACTCGGTAGGTGCACATACCCCCCGTGACACATCGTGGAGTCACAGTTTGTATTTTCGCGTCGATATTCAAACACCGCGTCGTTCGCTTATCAGTATTGCTATTAAGCTCGAATAGTCGTGATCAATCTGGCGGAACAAGTCTCGGTGAAATCGAACACGCGCGGTGTACCCTTATTAGTCCTTTCACCTGGTGACCTGATTTTTCATCGCGCTCGTTGTGGCGGCTTTCAATAAGACGTCGTGACGGCGCGCCTGGTATATAAACGTTTGAAGGCGGTGTCGAACTAAAAATATCTTTATATCCGTTCAACAGGTGTTCGAGATAAGAATGTCAACGGGCGAACGAGGAATCCTCGTGCTAGCTAGGCAGATACCAGCTTAAACACTCGGCAGACCCAGGTTATTATTCGCGGGCGTCATCTTCGCGAATACATGCGCGATACGACGACGACGTACACGCACAACGCGATTATCGCGCCTTAAAGACGCTCGTTCGGGTGATCTCACGAGAGAAAACAAGCAACTAATTCTCGACGATAGTTAAGTCGTCGGCGCGCGGTCGCTATATTTAGGTCTCGTCCGTCAATTTTGGCACGCGGAAAAACAAAACGTTAGTCTGTGAATTCTTAAAATGTAAAATCCGCTCTCTTCGCGCGGTTAAATTTTCATACGCGCGATCGAGCGTGTATCTTTCGTTTTCCTTGACTCGCCGTACCACTTGGAAGGAAATCTCGTGAACTCGAAAATTCCGATTGAAACTTTGCACGCGCGCATAGAGGAGGTAAATAGACGAACGTGGACGCATTTTCAATTACTGCCAGAAACAATGTTTTTCTCGTATGAGAGGTGATTTCTCATCCCTTGGAATCGTTTTTTTGAGCAAGCAACTGAAAATTTATACATTCATGTAATTTATCTTTTTCATACGTGTGCAAAGTTTCAATCAAAATCAGAATTTTCACGAGGTTCCCTTGTTAGCGGAATTTGAGATTTCCCATTGGGGGGGATTTAAATTGCAACTATCTGCCGTTACTTCGAGATCGCTGGTTTTTTTTTTTTTTTTTTTTTTAAACCAACCCCATTTTTTTTTTTTTTTTTCTTTTCTCCCCGACACACAACGAGACGAATCGTCGAGAGAATGTCCAAGGCGGCAGATGCGCGGCGTTGACGCCCTGCATACAAAGAAACGTTCTATCACCGCCATTCTGATCTGCCTCCGTGTAACTCGATATTCCATTACAGCGGCGGAGGACTCATGTATAAGCGGGCTTATAAGTATTCCAAGTACCGCGCTTGCGAGCCATTATGTCATTCTCTTATACATATATCGGGCACGTTTTGTAGCGACGACAATAGGTCGCATAGATACTTAGGCGACGTATATACTTACCTCCGCCAGGAATTGACTCTGTCTGTCTCTCTCGACTCTTCGAGTCATTACACTTACGTGCGTCTAATTACGTGTGTCAAATAAGCGCGCCACGCCAATTAAGATTATAAATGTGGAATAGCGTGGCGATTAAGAAGCTAGATACAAACGTTTTGATATGCTAATCTATGGAAATACAATTTGTGTTTTCGTGAGTCCGCGGATTGAATTTTTAAGGTCGCATTATCGAGGAGAAACTGTTTTTCTTCTCGAAGGAAACATGTGTAGTCGCAAGCAAGCAAATTCGAGAGAATATTTAGCGATTGGCTAAAGAGAGTAATATTTAAAAAAATAACAATTTTATACAATCGACATGTCGTGTCGGTTTTAATAAATAAAGAAAAACTGAAATTTAACAAATAATAATTTAATAAATAAATGTGTGAAATTTATATCGAAACGGCGTGTATTTATCTGCGTGCTGCGCGTGTTACGTTGCACGCGCGAATAACACGCATTAATTTTTGTTCCGCGTTGTACATAAACCAACATATTCTAGAATTTATTAAAAATTACGTGCGCAATCTATTTAAATTACGTACACAACGCGCGCGTTGTGTATGCGAAGCGAATATCGCGAATTTATTAAATATTATACACACATAAACGATTTGCATTCTCATCGCACTGTTTCTCTCTCGGTTCACAGAACAAAACAGACGCTGATGTCATCAGGATGATCGCCTACATTCTGATTGCAGCCGGCGCCCTTACGTTTATCGTCAGTTTCCTTGGATATTGCGGCGCAATGTTCGAGTCCCGATGTCTTCTCTGTGTCGTAAGTCCGTTCTGATATAGAAAAAAAAAAAAAACTCGTTTCTGCGCGCGTGAACAGAACAATCTCTTTTGGAAAGAAATCCGTTGTTTATGTAACACCCGCGTGCGCGGATACATGTAGAAACAAATTTTTGCATCGCTTATCCTCCGCGTGCGCATATCCGAGAGAGAGAGAGAGAGAAGTAAGTTACGTAAATGAGAGAATTTTCTGTGATTGCAGTACGGCATTCTAATCTTGCTGGTTTTAGTCCTGGAGTGTGTGGCGGTTGGCCTCGCGTTTGGATACAAAGGCGATGTGCGTATATTAATGTCAATCGATCAAGTTACACGGTTGTTGTTTTGTTTTTGCTGATAATTAATTTTCGCTCGCCGATTGGAGATGTTTGTTTTCCAATCGGACGTGTGTATTTTTAAATCGATTTGTTAATGGAAGATTTGCGCAGGCCGAGAAAGGTACTCAGAACTTCTTGAAGCAAACCATCAAGTATTATGCCACCAACGCCGATAAAGCCGAAACTGTGACGGTCGCGTGGGACGGTATCATGACTCAGGTAAAAATAAAATCTATTACCGATTATCCGTTAATTATCCGTTAATTATCCGCTTTTCTAATTGAAAGCCGCCGTGTAATTAATTAAGCTCTCGGCCGAGCTCTTTCTTTCGTTTTTTCTCTCTGTCGGCGAAGCAATTAACGCGGTGCATCGATTCTTCCGGGATTTTCATTCCAATCGGGATGCGATTAACTTTGCCAAGTGACTCTTGCCGTGAGCTAACTGCCACGGCAATGTTTTAGCAGCTCGAGTGAAAGTCGCTTGAAAATATGAATGAACCATATCGCGCGTTTTTATCTTTCGGTGAGATCGAAACGCTCGACGAGCTTAGAACTCGGTAGACAAGAAGCGCATGACGAAAAATCGTCATCATTTTTTTGTTTTTTTTATAAAAGTGATTGATCAAAACAGACAAGAAGTCGCTCGCTTGAGCGACAATGCGGTCGTGTGTGCGCGCAGGTGTCTGATATCGATGAAAATATGTGCAGTTTCATTGTTGCGGCGTGGAGAATTACCGGGACTTCAGTGAAAGTACGAATTTTACCACATCCACGAAGGTGATGCCCGACGCTTGCTGCGTAAAAGAAACCGACGGTCGTTTGAAAGATCCTCTGTGTCCTATGAGTCCAACTTCGTCCAACTCATACTACGAAACGGTAAGATATATTATCTCTCACACACGGTGACTTTTCTTTTTTTTTTTTTTTTTTTTTTTACACAAAAGTCAATTTTAGACGAGCAGGGACTCGCGCGCTATTCGCTCATAGCACGCTTTCTCCTTGACAATTTTCTGAGCGTGACTCGCTATTGACATTGCGTGCTTCCAAGCCGTTGCACGTACATGAAGATGTATTCGAACAGATAGACGCGTTTTGTACATACAATAAAAAAAGAAAAAAAAAAACCGATTGTACGAGCTTCGTTAAACTAAACTGTTCCATCCGTAGTTTCCTCGGTAATGATAATAGAATTTTGTTTTTTAATTTTTAATTAAATGAAATATTCAGTTTTTAAGTGCAAATAATTGCCATTGCCGAGTCACAGCAATTAACATCGCGTGCGGAATAGGATGGCTCTTGTTTGTTCTTGATGAAAATTGTTTTTTTTTTTTTTTTTTTTTAATTTTTTTCGCGGCATCTCCCCGAGAATGGAATTGCTAAAAAATTAATCTGTGAAAAATTCAGATCGGGAAAAGGAACCTCCTGGGTCCTTATTAAACATTCAAAAAACTATTTAAATGCATAATAAATCGATTTTATGCACTTAAATAATCGTTTGAATGTTTAAGAGCTCAGGAGCTCTTTTTCCCCTCATCCGATCGGGCTGAACTTTTTCACAGATTATTTTTTTTTAGCAATTGGAACCGTTCTAGACGCGAAAAATTCAAAAGTCGACGAGTCACTCTAGTGCGGAAGTGAAGTTTATTTGAATTCAGTTAAAAACACACACATCAGTTAAAAAATACACACACACACACACACAAATTGTTTCCTCGCGGACGAGTTCCAGAGATTTGGCCGCGAAGAGAATTTTCGGATATACTTAACGCGTTTTGTTTACGCGCGCGTGGTAAAGAGTGATGTGTGCGTTTTGCTTGTTCGCAGGGTTGCTACAAGGCCATAATGACCGCCATCGAGGAAAACGCGGCGATAGTGATCGGTGTGGCCGCTGGTCTGGTCTTCGTCGAGGTCTTGGTCATTATTCTGGCGCTGTATCTCGCCTGCTGCTACTGGCGTCCACAACATGGTAGGCTCGGTGTTAAAGTCAGTTACTAAAAAAAAAAAAAGTACCAGATTGATTATAGCAAAACAAATAAAAAAAAAACAAAAAAAAAACAAAAACCAATTTACAATTTTCGCTGATCGATTTTCTCGACTGGTTACTTGGATGAGCGGTTTTTTGACGATGGAAAAAAAAAAAAAAAAATGTGACCTCTTTGACACTTTGCAGTTTATCGATGCGTAGAACCTTCTGGCAAGGAGTAACCTTCGAGAGCAGAATGTGCTAAGCTTTCTGCCAGCAGTTCTCTTTTGAGACGCGGTTCTTTTTTCTTTAAGGACTTCATACGAATACCTCGTCCATATTCTATATGTGTGTATATATGTGCGTATGACACACACATATATGCATATATATATATATATATAATATATATTTACTCATAATCAATTTGTCTATGTATACGCATATGTATGCACACTCACACACGCCACACACACACACATTCGTACGTGTACATGTATGTATATGGAGATATACGTACATACGTGTACATATGTGGGGTTTTTCGTTATATAAATTTTCCTTTCTGTGGGAACGGCGATGCAACGTCGCGTCGAACGACGGGGCGTCGCGCGCTTCCGATATCACTTCAGCACATACATACAGTCTCAGAACTTGTGGAGAGAGAGAGAGAGAGAGAGAGAGAGAGAGAGAGAGAGAGAGAGTTTAAAGGGTTGCGAATCCAAAAGCGATTCGCGACGAACAATCGCGCGCATTGTATAGAGTCGATTGATACAAGAAGGATACGATCGTCGGATCGTTTTCGGTGTTCCTTCGAAGCTTTCCCGATCATCCGTCGTATCGATATCGCGTTGAGCGGAAAGGAAGCGCGAGAGGAAGTTTCTCCCTGATACGTTCGACATATATTGAATCGAATTTGTCCGTTGCATGTGCCAAATCGCGCGATCAATCGCGGGAAACTTGAAACTAAACGGATCGCTGAACGAGCGCTTTTATTCAAAGTGTCAATTAGTTGAACCACAAACTCGATGTAGAATGTGTTTTTCTTCCGGATTCGAATACCAGAGGAACAAGTAAAGGAAACGCTCGCCGCGGTGTGTGACACGAACGTCGGTTGAATACGTAAAGATGCTTTTTTCTTTTTTTTTCCTTTTTTCTTTCCGAGCGTGTAATCAGCATTAATTTCTGTCCGCTCAGCGCGCGCGCGCGCGCGCTTTAACGTCTCAAATGATCAATATCAATATTTATATTCAATCTCGATATTACACTTGTGCCGTGCAAATGCTTTTAAGCTTGAGCGCGAATAACGACCAATAAAGTACATATCGCGCCGGAAATATATTTCCCCGAGAGCGCTAACAGCAGGAGTTTTTGACGACGTCCGCGAGTTTTCGCACGAAAAATAAATAATAATTAACGCGCGATAAAAACGTTCGTAGTATTTTGTTTTGTTTTTGTTTTTTTTCTCTCTCGAGTCTCTTACCAGAGTTTATGATCGCTCGATCGAATCTTTTCCTCAGGACATTCTCGTGAAACAGACGTGCGAATCGCGTAACGATAATCGAAATATCGCACAATGATGAACGATCACATCATTTCCAGTATCACACATTCCGTTCCACGAACATGAAAAAACACACACGAACGAATTTTCTTGTCGCACGATTTTTCTGTAACGTTTGTGGACGATCGAGCCGAATCGCGAATACTTAGTGTTGTTGTTAAAAAAACAACAAAAGTGCAGCACAATTTCACGGATAGGTTTTTCCGAGAGTGAGAGAAAAAGAACGCGTGTGTTCTTGTCGCGCTCGCGTTAAGAATATTTTTTATACCAATGTACATACATACATACGCATATATACATATATATATATATATATATATACAGATATATATATATATATATTTCTTTATCAGATGTGATCACACAATCCATCCTCTATTAAAGCAGATCTTCTCCTCAATTGAAAGGCATTGACAAATGGACGTTCTTTTAGCTTGTGTAGACGTCTCGTCGAGACAGGCCTGGTGAGGTGCTGAAGTAAAGGATGATTTTGATGGGGTTTGCTTTCAAGTAAGATGAAGCTGTCGCTTACAGTTGTTGACAGCCGAACCCTTCTCTCTCTTATGCTGCTGCCTCGCGCAGCGTCTTAGATCTATCATTCTTACAAAAGCAGTGTAATTTTTCTTTTGTTTTTTTCGTTTTTTTTTTTTTTTTTTCACGAATCTCTATCTCACTCCTTGCATGTGGTCATGCTGTTGTATATATAATTTGACGGAGACGGAAAGACAGATTTATTATGGTGTGGCGCGCCAAGATAGAAAGAGAGAGAGGTCCGATTGCATTGTCGTACGCCACGAGCAATTATTACGTTCGTTTTTTTTTGTTTTTTTTTAACTCGATGAAACACGAGATGTACACAAGAACGAAAGCGGAAACTGGTATACGCAAAAGTAGTTTTCAGTGTGCGTCAATAATCGATTGTTTTCCAGTCCAAATTATCTTTCTTTGATTGATTCTCCACCAAGATGCGTATTTTTGGGAAATGTGTTCAACCTCACACACGTGACGTGGTCGTTTTCTTTCATTAATGCGCACAGTTTTCCGAAAACAAAATGCACAGACACGCACACTCGTTTGTCACGTCACAAATGAGATATGCAATTGGGCCTACAAGTTGGGCGTATAAGTTTTACTTAGCCTGTAAGTTTACTTCATCTCACTGTTTCATTCATTCGATTATTACTTACTGTCGGCTAGTGGCACAAAACGATGTGAAGCACACACACACATACATACACACACACACACAACGAAATTCTACTCGGAATTGTTGTGCTCAATAACATACGTAATATTAACATGTTTCCTTTTACGTTTCTCTCCTTATAAACGGCATCTAACATGTACATCCGCCGAGATCACAAAGTTGAGAGGAAATTATCTCTTCTCACACATGTAAAGGACACACACAAAACTCGCGGCTGTAAAGACAACGTACAATTTCCGAGAAGAAGCCCGTTTTTTTTCTTTTTTTAAATCTCGACGAGAAGTCGATAATGTGTGTTATAGTCCACTTTCAATGTTACAATACTTGTTATTAAACGCATTTTCTCCACGTACGTATGCGCACCGACACGCGCGCAGAAGCTTATAAAATAAACTCCGAGAGATTCATGCGGAGAAATCAAACGCACAATAGTTGACGCAAATTTTTTATTGATTAAAAAATCGTTTTTTAGAATATATGTAATTGTTTTTATATAAACTTCTTGTACACGATATACAATGATGCGATAAATCGATGCGATGTGTAGAGAGAAACGCGAACGAGCTCTTTTGAAGAAGATAAACAATAAGAAAACATTATTATGTGTCGATACGTCAATAAAAAAAAATGCCAAACTATGATGTGCAAGTAATTTTACGGTTTCTTTCCTCGGTTATCTTGAACGATGTCGTTCAACAACTTTTCGCGGAATCCTTTCAAATTGTGACGCAATATTGCAGAAACGCGAGCAACATTGCAATTATTATTTTTTTTTTTTAATAAGACGGACGTTGTTCAACGTTAACGTAATGCGGCAGATAAGCACACTCTTGTCTCGCAACAGAATGTTACAACGCGAATTTGCGAATCTTTCGTTGAGAATTCTCTCCGCTATTGTTGCAATTGCGCGAAACAACGTAACGATTGTGCGATATCAACCTTGACGCCCGAGAGACTCTCTTCTTCTTTCGTGTTCAGCGTGTGCGCGTACGTACATACATGCGGTAAGAAACGCTAATTTAATTCGAACTGTCGTTGAAATGTTTAATTGATGCTCTTTACATAGCTACTAATTGTTCATGCCGCACAGTCTAGACATTTTCGTTTCCAGTGGTAACTGGTTGGTGCTGCTGTTGACGAGGCATTAAGAGCATGGAACTGTTGAGTAGTGCCTCCTAGCACATTGAGCCTGTTAGTGCTCCTGTGCCTTGCTTGCTTGAAAGCTCTAGCTGCTAGCCCAAAAGTCCTAGGCTAGCTGAGAAGTCGGCCGAACAGAAAAACCAATCTTGACGCTTTTGAGTTGACGAAACGTTTTTGGAACCAAAAAAAAAAAAAAAAAAGAAACGAAACAAAACAAAAAAATATACGCATTAATTAGGTATATAGACTAAAAATATCGTGGCGACATGTGTCTCTCGGTTTTTTTTTTTCACAAAAGACAAGAACTGTATCTGGATCGATTTTAATCTTACATGTTTATGTATTTCGTAATGTTTATCTCTTTGTGTCGTTATATGTATATAAAACATATATATATATATATATATAATAACGTTTCGCTAATTGTTCGCTAAATGTTTATTTACATATTACGAAGATACAAGCGTTTAAAATTAGTTTTACGGATTTTTTTTCTTTTCTTTCATTTTTACTTCCCGACTCTCGTCAGTCATCGTGTACGTATGATGATGAAAATAAATTGTCACGTCGGTAACAAGTGGTAGATGTGTGTACATATACGCGCAATATATATATATACGATATATAATATATTCATAAATATTTTCATAAACACATTTTAGATGCTTGTATCATAATGTAACCTAATACTCACACGATATATTTCGTCCACGTTTTCAGATAATTAGACACTCAAAAAAAAAAAAATAAATTCAATAAAATATTTTCGCGCAACGAAAAGAAATCTCAGCTGTTCTATTTTTGTTAAATACATTAGAGTAACTAAGACTTTTTTCTTTTAGCGGCATTACATATATTTTTTTCGAAATAGTCAATTATTCATTTGTTGCTATCGACTATTAGTGAGAGAGAGCCATTCGTTTTCGAAAACTCGGAACGTGCGTTCTCGTTGCGAGAAAATGTTTTATTGAAGATATTCTTTTTTTTTCGCGCGAAAAAAGAGAGACGAGGAAGAGGTACGTGTAAAAGTGTGCAATCGATTTGATGTAAAAGTTCTCATTTGACATGCTTGGACTTCATCCTGATGTATGCTTCTAGCTCTGTATTTCCTTTATATGTGTACCTGGTTAAATTTTCAAATATATATATATATATATACACATACATATATATCAGATAAAATATCGGAGAAGTGGAAATATATAAGCTCGTCATTGCTAGCATAGATCAGGAGGAACATTTTTACACTTTTTGAGTGTCTCACACAAGATTGAGAATGTTAGGCATTTGTTTTTCTTTTTTTGTTACTTGCTGTGTATGAAAATGTGCTGCACATCATTGTTCCTGATAGAGGAATTTAAAAATTAAAATAAATCAAACCTCCTTTTACCTCTGACACACACGAGAACGTTGAACTTAAAACATATATATAAATATATATATGTATGTATGTATATATATATATATATATATATATATATATATATATATATATATATATATATATATATATACATATATATCAAAAAAGAATTATATATTTAGCACACGCATACTTATTGTGTACATCACACAGAGATGCATAATTTTTTCAGGAAAATAAATTAACAGATTTATGCATCACATATACATATAAATGCAATACACGAAGTGTAATCACAGAAATTGGAGGATTGAAATATTCTTCATCGACTCTCAGTAGCTGATAGATTTCACGAAACTACTACGATAGTCAAGCGCTTATTTTTTTTTTTATTTTTTTTTTATTTTTTTTGTGTGGTAATGTGCAGATTTAATTTAGACAACGAGAACACGTTTTTTTGCATGTAACATGCACTCTACACGGATAATTTATATTTATTTTTACATAATCTCGCGCATAGTATGTATTTGTCAGGTATATTTTTTTAAAAAAATAATGTAAAGGTTTTTTTTATTGCACTTCAATCCCTATGCTATAAGACAAAACGTGGGACAAAAGTGTGGTTTTGAATTAACGATAACGATTTTTTTCCTCTCGATTACGTGCGTAAAAGCGCGGAAAATTACATACGGATGTAGAACGCACATAGTTTCTGATCTTCAGGTGAAACGATTGCTCGAGTTACAAATAGGGATAAACTGCAATACAGACAACCTGACTCTTTTTTTTTTGTAACAACGCTAATATATGTGGTTTACATAATAATGAATGTGTATAAAACAATGTCAGAGAAAAACACAAGAAAAAAAAAAGAGAGATATTTAAAATCGAGAAAAGATATTGATGTATAAACATTAAGTCCCGTAAGTGTGTAAGACGTCAGTTTAGAATCTCACGTAGAATTTGTGGATAAACCAAAAAACCAAAAAATAAAAAAACAAAAAAAGTCGACAACAAAATATTAAATGTGACAGATTTATGTGTTTATTCTGGGAAATTGTTGCGATCAACAAGTAAAATGAATATTAAAGAGAACAAACGCGTACTGTAGTGTACTATGCTATATAATGTAATAAAATTTAGTTTCGCGTATATATATATATATATATAAACACAATACACACACATCTACACTATATATATATACACACACACACACACAAAAGTATCATTTAGGACTAAAAAAAAATTACAAAAGAAAAGCTATATACTATTAAAAAAAAAAAAATTATTTTTGAAAAAACTTATGTGTGTAATTACGATGTTGTACGATATAATAAGAGATAAAAAGAAAAAAAAAGACGAAAATGAAACAAAACAGCACAAAAGACGGTCAAGAGAGTGCATCGTGTATTTTTCGGTTCGAGTTCAAGATTTTTTATAATTCTAATTTTTTTTATTATTATTATTATTATTTCGATGCAGTTAAGAATTACTGTGTGGAGGTAATATTATATATAGATGAGATATGTATTCAAATCTTATATACAGAGACTGAGAGAGATACCTGACCTAAAGATGTATATATATATATTTGAGATGCGCGATTATCGATATGTATACAACACAGAGAGAGTTGTATTCCAATATATACATTTATTATATTAATTATGAGTATACTGTACAATTGTGTGCATATATATTAATGATGTAGTATGATTGAGTTTTTTGTTAAAAAAAATGTTACATGATTTTTGTAAAAAAACAAAAAACAAAAAAACGAAGAAACTGTGTACACTCTTTTCACGGAGAACTAAAATAAAAAAAAAAACAAAAAACAAAAAAAAAATCATTTTATATCATTCATAAGTGAATCAGATATAAAATACACACACACGCGAATTGTGAATTGTTCTATTTTATTTATTCACACTTTCGGTGACGATTTCTCGATTTGAAAACATCGATCCGAAAACATCGCTCAAAAAATCCGAACAACTCTGATGTCGTAATTCAATAATATAACACATGATTGCGCAAACGCGCGCGGAAGTAGAAACGAAAAGAAGGAGTCTCCGATTGATCTTTGTAATATTTAAAATATATAATACAATATAAGGTTTTATTTGTATATTAAAGTTTGTATATTAAATTACATTGTGTTGATTATAAAATATGCTACGTTTTTACTTCGTCGCAAACACGTTTGATGATCATACACACACGTGCGTGAATTTTTTTTTTACAAATTTAAATAAAAACCTTGACGATCCACACTCCGATGGTGATGAGGATAAACAATGAAAAGTAATTTTATTCTATAAATTATTTACATTATCAAAATAGATCGTAGCTTACGAGGTTTTTATTTAAATTTGAATTTCTTTTCAAAAGTTTGTGTGTTTTAATTAATTTTTACACCTGCGTCCACACTCAACTAACACGTCTCTTTCCCGGTAACAATGTTATTAAATCTCACTGTTTTGCATAATCACATTGCAATGTTTGCTCGGTAGTAGAAAGAAATACATGATAAACAGATTTGTACTATACTTGTACGAGAGGAGTATATAATATTCTCATGTCAGTTAATTCTTTGCATCAAAAGCGAGAATATGAATACAGAAAGAAATCAACAAAGTACAATATTATTTTGAATATTACATGAAACAACGATCTGTACATTTTTAGCGTCAAGATGTGATGTACGAAGCTTGTGAACGATAAGACACATGGAGAAACGTCTGCGATAATAAATTCGGACGTGAGATTGTCATCTGTAAGAAGGCAAAAGTACTCTGAAACGGTGTTTTTTCTCGTCGTTTAAAGCCTTTACTAGAATATATACATAATTCTTGCGTCAAAAAAAAAAAAAAAAAAAAAATTAAAACGGCGAAAACATTTTTTACTCTTGTTCGATCTCGGATGACACAGCAAACATACAGTTAGCTCTCTCCTAAGATACCCCGTGTTGAATGTAAAATCTTCTTGACTTGTGTTGCAATAACGCGCGCGCGGATCGTTTCGGCGTGTCCTCTGAAAGCGTCGAAGTTTTACATTTTGTTTTTTAGTTCATCCACGTTGGATGACCCGGCAGACAGAGGGGATTAGGAGAGTAAAGCAAGTCCTATTGAGGCGGGCCGCCCATCATGCCCATCGGTGGCATCCCCTGAATTCCGTACGGTCCCTGGGGTGGTCCCTGACCGCCGGCCATGGGCGAGTGCATCTGCATCGCCGTGTTCTGCATCTGCTGAGTGGGAGTTACCTGATTACCAGCGGGTGATGCCACGACCTGTTATGAGTAACATTGTAATTCCTTTCGTTTTTAAACTTGAAACGTCGCCTGCAGCGCGACTGCGTCGAGAAGCAGAAACTTTTAAAGAAGATAAACATTTAAAGAAAAAACGTAATATCGAATACACGAGCCAATTAGTGAAACATGTTTCTCCTGTGTTTGGTCACGTGTGTGTTTGTTACCTGCGATATGATCGGCGGTTCCGACGGTAGCGTGAAATTAGCTAAGAGATCTCTCACAGCCGGAAACAGCGAACATTCCGACTGATTCGCGCCGTATTCCGCAAATCTCTTCAGCTGCATGCTGACTGCCGCTAACGGTGAGCTGACGTCTCTTCTGTCCGCTAATTGGGTCACATTCGTGGTGACGTCGTACACGAAAGGTAACACCAAAGACGGAGTCTCCCCTTGATACGGTATACCTATCCTCGTTATTTGCAACTACAAAACACCCGAAAGATTATCTCGATAAATGGTTCTCCAAAGCATAAACAAATTAAATACATGAAGATGTGAAGATATGAGACTCACGAAAAACAAAATTTTGCTCCTACAAACGTGTACCCCTTCCGTGCCGGGAGGAACGATCGGTCCGGCGGAGGGAGGAATACGCAGACACAACTGCACGGACCACTTAAGTTGCTGCTGCTGTATCAGACTCGGGACCAGTTCCAGCTTCATTATCTGTACGAAATCCTTCAACACTTTGAAACGTATATTGAGCATCTTTCCAAAACCGGACAGCGTGTTGTGTTTGTAAGGCGGGGCGGCCACGCGTGTGTCGAAGAATTTCTCAATAATCTGAATATAACACGTAACAAATGGATTATTACAAGATACGAACTTGAAAACAAAACTACGCAAACGTTTTTGCTTTACCTGCAATTCCTCCATGCTCCATTGATCTTTATATTCCGGAAGCGGCTGAACTTTGATATGGAGAGACTGGAAGTGTTGTTGATTTAATCCTACCCTACATTGCAAGCTTTCGACTTTGAAGTGTACTATACCAGGCTCCGTGCTGATATTAGTTACCTAGTCGACATATAACGCTTTTTGTTATTTTGTTTTTCTTACTATTGTGTAAGTTTTGTAAGTTTTATATTACAATTTATACAAAAATACTTACGCATTCGTCGGTCTGGATGAAGCGCTGCAGCTGACGGCGCATGTAAACACAACCCAGGAACCGTTCGAGAGGCGACATATCCGGACCGGGTAGACCGGACGGATGGGGCGAGGGGCAACAGAGTAACTCCAGCGCCTCGTGCGTGAGAAGAGTCGGCACGGCACCCGCCCAAGACCTCGGCGGCAACACTCGGGATATGTGACTGCCGATTTTGTGATCGGAGGCCTGCGGGCTGTGCATCGCCGCGTGACCCGGACTTTGTCCGGGTCTTGCGGGGGAGGGCCTCGGTACACTTGGAGATCCGGGCCAATTGGAAGCGGCTGGGGAAGCCATGCTCTGAGACGACGGGAAAGGACTACCGTCAATATGACCTACAAGTCGATATTAAATAACACATGTGTGTAAATATATGAAAAGAACACACAAACGGATTTCTAAATGTATGACTTTATGCAGTAACACACAATGAACAAGCGTGTTATCCGCACCTGTTTGCATGAATGAACCAGCAGGAGAGTGTCCCACTTGAACATTACTGCAAGGTCCGGGCGACGACGTTGGCATAAGACCAGCCGGACTAGGAACGTGCATTGGATTTAAAGGACTATTCGCGACGAGACCTGATCCGGGCGACGGATGTGGCAGCATGTTGGGCGTATTTGGCGGCAACGACGGCGGTGACGCCAAATTGAACGAAGTCGCGGGACTGCTTCCGAAACTTTGATGTTGACTAGCCTAACGAGAAAATATTTGGAATCATCCTTTTTTTTGGGAGAGAGGGAGGGGAGGTTGCATTTAGATAATTTACCTGGGATATATTTGCAGTATGAGGACTGGCTGGTGTATGGGGATTACTGCCTGACGGCGGTGTGAGCGGCGGATGAAATCTCAAACCCTCGCGTTGTTGCGCGGGCGACTGCGGACCGCTTCTGTGATGACCTAAGAAATTTACGTTGCCGCCGCCGTCGCTGTCCATAGTGACGGGCGACGGTGGATTGTCGTCTTCCGACTGAGATCTCCTCCTGAACACTGCGTTTTCGTCGACGTACTTCGACAAAAATGCCTGCCACAAAAAGATAAATTTATCGTCTTCAAGTTTGTTTTCTTGTTATTTAGAAAAATGAAAACGTTTCTCACCTTGAGACCTTGTGTAGGCGTGAATTCGTCAACGACGTTACTTCTGTCAAAACGACTGTACGCGCCGTCGCGTAAACTCACCAAGCCTCCACCACGTAGACGCAATTCCAGACAGTACATTCCCTGATACGCGATACGCACCAAAGTGACACACTGTGGCATTATGGTAAACGTTTGCACTGGCACTCGTGGTCTCTGTATGGGAGAGAATTTGTTAGAATTCATAAAATACGAATTGGAAAAAGAAAAAAAAAAAAAACAAAGAAAGGAGACAAGCGCGCGCGTGACACTTACCGCGTGAACGCACAATTGAGGAATCGTCGGCAATTTGCTGATTGACGTAAGCGGCTGAAGCGTTTCGCTAAGTATGTGAATTATTTGCGCTAAATTCGTGTGTCTGTTCAAGTGGGCTTCAAGTTGTTCTTTCATTATTGAATGCGCATTGGTCACTGGATTCGTTGGACCTACAAGGGTAGATTAAACTTCCGTAGATTTGTGCCAATTGACAGTGACTTAAATTAAAATATTAACAAAAACGTACTTCTGCCAAACACCAGCGTAAACGCTTTGTCGTTAATACTCCATTGCACAGTTACGGTCGCACCTTGATTCGGACCGTACGCAAGAACCAGTTTGCTATAACCGTAAGATTTGACGCTGACCATGTTGCGCAAATTGTATTTCTCTGAAATGAAAAGTAACGTAAAATTTGACAAAGCGTACATATATATATGCATACATATATATATATATGCATACATATATATATATATATATAACCGCGATAAAGAGTGTAACGCACATACCTATCTTGAAATATTCAGCTAGATCGTGAACAATCGAATACAAGTGCACAATCTGCGCCCAGTCGTTCAATAAGGCGTCTACCGTGCGAGAAACGGTATCGGCCGTTCCCACGTCGTATTGAAAATAGACTGGTCTTCGCAAACCTGCGAAGATTCGAAGTTTGCTTATATATTTAATTCCTACTTATTTATTTTTACACGTTATCTCAAAACTCTTAAAAATGCAAGACTGTAAAAAATAAATTATTATGACAAATTTTATGTGAGAAAATTATATCGGCACCTTGTTCTTTGGGATGACTACTGGAAAGAGGACTGCCGTAAAACACGAATTCGACCATCCAGGTTTTAGCCATACCCTTGCCCTGAACCCGAATTGAAACGCTAAGAAGCCTCTTGAGCAGAGCGTGCCAAGCGCCAGTTGTAGCTACGCCCGGCGACGGCGCGGGTAACTGAACAAGTTTGAGCACCAGCGCTGTTGCGTTCGCTTCGACCTGAAGACCTTGATGGGCTATCTCTCGCCTGGTAAGCTGGTGTGCATATATTAATATTAAATAAATACACATATACAAAGAAGAAAGAAGTCGGTTATATGAAAAACTGTTCTCTGGTTACGCGCGCAAAAAAAATTCAAACGATGAAAAACAATACCAATCTTACTTCTTGGGCTAGAGTTACGAATGGTATTCGTTCGTCACACAGAGCGACAACGTGTGCCAATTCCGGAATGAAGTAAGCCGGATGCTTTGATCTTCTACTCTGTGACGTTCCAACCGCGTCTATCCTGCCACTGACCCCGGTGCTTCTACGTTTGTTGTTGCTCGTCGTCTCCACCACTTCTGTAATGCACCCCCCATCTTGATCATTATTCCCTAAAAAATCCACCCGTTAATCCCCCTAAAAGTAGCGGCACACGCATTACCAATACCACACTGAATCGCGTGTGTAATGCCAGATGTTAATTTTATTATTTTTACACTGTGTGTGTGTGTGTGTGTGTGTGTTACATACATGAGTAATCGAGCGTTAGTGAGAGACGTTTTAGTAAGAGAAAATATTAGTTTCAACGTTATCGAGGTACACAGAACACGTATTTAAACAATCACAATTATATTACAAAAAACAATTATATTCGCTTGCAAAACAACACAATCAATCAATTACATAAAAACTAGCTTAGGCTACATTTATGCCAGGCTCGTGTTTCTTTCAAGTTTTTTTTTTTTTTTTTAATTACAAGTTTTGTGTGACATTCAATTCTATTATCTCGTAAAATCGCCAATTGCCCTTCAATTGAACTCAGAGGAGGAACTCAATACACTTGGACACACACAATATAGACATACGTTATTTACGACGATGCACATAACGTACCACCAAGCAAAAAAACGATTGAAATGATTAGACAGTTGGTTAATAAAGAAAACCTTGCTGGGACGCAAAATCATAAGATCGATCCAGTGTATTGTATAAAGCACGAATCGATACGTTTCCCTCGGGTTCGTAAACGGTAAGTCCAAAGTAACAAATTTCCTACGAAGGCGATCATTACTCTGGATGTTACAGCATATTTCACCCTTTCCCCCGTTACCTGTAGTTTCGAACATCTACATGCTTGATTTTTCAATTCACAAATAGATATCACATTTGATAAATAAAACGATGCAAACAATCAATGTAAATCTCTTGTCGGAATTCCGAAACAAAACAGATCCGCATTTGTTAAGAAAAAAATATAAAAAGTACACAAAGTAGTACAACTTGAAAAGAAAAAAAAAACGAATAAAATGCGTGGTATCTAACAGATATTCATTACAATATAGGTCTTGCACCGATCCACGTGGTTTCATAGAGATATTATTGCGTAAGATAGAGAGACGCGTACTCACCGCTATCCACGCTCGTAAACGGGCCGTGAGTAATGACGAAGGTGTCGAACTCAACGAGACTTTGTATCTTCAAGTACATTTTCGGTATTTCCGTTTCTATACTGTCATCGTGCGGATCGTCCTCGATGGAACTGTGCTTCACTACAGCGAGATAGAATGAGTATTCTATCTCGCAGAGTGAGTTTTCTTTTTCTTTGAACGCAACGATCTGTAAACGAAATATCACGAAAAAAAAAAACAGTCGCGTTACCGACCTTTTTGTCGGTTATTTGAACAAAATTATCGAATATAAAAATTATAAGATAAATTTGTATACCAGTATGACTGTGGGATGTCTGTGCAATTGTATGAACATCCGATGTCTGCTGATCTTAGACATTGGATGGTCCGGATGATGCATGACGGGCAAACGTTCGTGAGATGAGGCTGGTAGATGTTGCAACGTTTTCTCGCAGTGTCTCTGCGTTATCCAAAATCTGTCAAAAGATAATTCGCGCTTGTTTCAAAAACATCCATTCTACAAGCGCGAAAGTAAATTCATGGAAAAATGTTGCAATGGTCATTCGCACCTCAATTCGGACAGAAGTGTCGGAAGACGCGAATGATCGCCGTTCAGAGCTGCCGTCAATTCCGATATGAGAGGTGCGTCGTACTGAGGAATGTGACACTGCAGCATACCGGTGTGAGTATCGACCGTGACCAAAAGATACTCGGCGCGTAAACACGGTTGTAAGATCTGCACCTGCAAAAGAGCCGGAGATCCTCCCAAGGTACCTGTGAACATTGTTCATCAGATATCTTTTCACGTCCTGTACGTGGCGTGTTGTATAGAAAAGATATTTAAAGAAATCAAGAAATTGTGTCGACTTACATTCACAATCTTTCAGTATCGTTTGAAATTCTTGCTTCAATTCGTTTAAACGACTTCGCGTCCGAATGTAAATTGTGTGCACCAGCAAGCATTCCATCGACAACTGATCCGACCTAATAGCTCTTTGCGCTATTTCGTTTTCCTGTATCGAGTTGTATTACGATATTTGACAAACAATTGTTTTTGTGCAACGGAACAGAATTGCTCGAAAATCTTTGTCGAAATTAACTAACTTTGTATTTTTTTTTTTTTTTGTTTTTTTACTCTACCTTGTTACCCAATGACGGAACGTGTACAACCGCGAGAGGTCTCGCTGGATCGTGTTGGTCCACTTGAACGGTCAATCTGTATCCAAGCTCTGATCGCGGATCTTTGCTCGTTAATTCCCTAGAAAGATAATCTCACATGACAAACGCCACACATTTGTCTTTCAACAAATTAGATAGAGATTTGCAATTTTATATTACCTCCAATAAGATATAGAGAGACATTTGCCAGCTGTGTATTCGTCCACGTGAATACAATCGTCCAATCTGTCCCGAATCAGTCTTAACGTTTGCGAATACAGAACTTCCAATTGCAACGACTGACAAAAATAATGCAAGATGTGATACACCTCCGATAACGAATTGGTACTTTCGGCCAAACGCGATTGAACGACCTGTTATATAAGTTGCGTTTATTAAATTATCTTGGAAATCACGCAGTTTCTAGTTTGTGCAAACCATCAGAAAACACCAACGAACCTGATGCACGTAGCGAGTTTGCAAAGGATGCACCAATGCTTTTCCATCTCCAGTTTCTCTATCGGAAACTAAAATTTCTAATTCTAACAGTCTCCACGGGACTGTCGGTCCGTCACCCATAACCGTAAGAGACACCGAAAATTCTTGTTCAATAAGAAACGTCACTCTTCCTGCCTCGATCTGTAAATCCCACGTGCGAACAGAAAAATAATAACTTTTCATAAATTACAGCAACTTTTAACGAAGTTTAAGTGTGTTTGTATGATATTTTAGGTTTTTAATTTTACATATATATTTTACCTTTAAGTTACGCATCTGCGGTAACAAATTTCCAGTGACTAATCTATGCTGAATGACTTGATTCAGTCTCTGCAGCGTGCTTCTCTTTTCCGCAGGGGTTATAGGATCCGGAGGTACTATTCTTTCCTGAATTAACACAGTATTGACACACATTCTTTTAATCTCAATTCTCTGTGATATTTTGTTTCTTTTTTTTCAAAGAAATGCTTACTCGGATGCAGGCAGGTAATCTGCCATACGTTCCGGTGGTAAGTACTTCTACGGCTGCTGGAATATGAAAATTTGGTAATCTAGCGTGCACCAAGGTTTCGCGAGCCATCCTTGCCAGCATATCCGCGGTGTCCACGAAAAGCAGTGACTGTTTATCCAAAAATGCCATAATGTGCTGAAACAAGAAAAAAAAAACTTACTGAACTGTAAGACTATAATTTCAACTCTTGCGTAACAATGAAACACTAAATCTTACCGTTGATTTGTCTACTTTTGACGCGCTGTTTGCCCACTTTACCAGTGCCAACAAACGAACGTACAATTGTCTGGTTCGCGCAGAAAAGTTGTAAATTTCGATCTTGCGTTCCATGTCTGTTTTACGAGGTAATCTAAACAGAACAAATGAGAATCAAGATCAAATACGATATTGTAGAGCTTCTAGTTAGACTGTAGAGCGTCTAGAGTTCTTTGTTGACAATCAAATATCTCGTGTACTTACAGTTCAGCGAGAACAGTGAGTTCATGATATGTTCGTTGAATAATAAAATCTATGAGCATTCCCAGAGAGATGGAACCACCGCGATTACCTTCCTGCGGGATATTGTTCGTAACAGGAGTTTGGTGACCTTCCAAAGGTACTGGTGCCATTTTTATGGTGTTTCCAATGTAAAAAACCACTAGTATGTATTTTATTCTGACACCACCTTGCACCTAAGTAAATAATCGTATCAACCATGTGTGTATTTAGTCTGTACATTTTATCAATAAATATTGTTACATACAATGAATTACGTGCAACAACTTAAAGGAGTTGATTACAAATTATATATCTTACACACACAGAAAGAGAAAGTGTGCATGTGTTGCAAAACATAACAAAAATATCATACGCACGTCAGCGATAGCGGAGATTACTCGAGGATATACAATTGGAACTTACCTTAAATTTTTCTTAATGAATTCACGGCGATCGAAAACAATAAACCACGCTGATTTCCATTTTTACGAAGCGAGCAAGCGCGAAGAACAACGTGAGCAGTACAACAGAAATTCGCGGACTTGGGCGCGGGTCTTCAAGGGCGAGGAGAGCGGCCTCTCCTCCATGCGTCAGTAGCGCCAACGAACGCCTTATCAACTAACTATAGCAATCTTGCGAAACCATCGTCGATAACGAGCAACTACAAAACTCAGCTGTTTTGGCTCCTATATTCGCCAATATTCGGTTCTCATTTGCGTACGTCCGATGTGTGTATGTTTCGAATCATGATCGATCGGTCCGCGGACGAGTAAAGGATGATGTAAAATAGTAAACAAAAGCACCGGTAGATATTTGTCTCTTGTTGTTTCTAATGAACCATCTTTTATTTAAATTTGCGTTACACGTTATTTGTCCGGTGTGTAATTATCACTAATACAATATATTATTCATCACATAGAATATCGCTATAATTACTTGAAAAAAAGTAATTACGCGTACAATCGGGAGCTTACATGCTCTCTCTGCGCAGATACGTTACAAAAATTCCACTAAATGTTCCTTAGAACGTCAACAGCTTCATGCGATATCTAATAGATTTTCAATGAGGTTTTGTTCTGTGTGTGAGAAATTGCGCAAAATAATGTTTTTTTTTTTCATTTAAAGTATTATTTAACGCAAACTGCGTGTGAGAAAGCATGTATGCCCTCAA
>QVNW01003021.1:0-36575 GCA_014825475.1 Pseudomyrmex flavicornis
ACGAATTTGGGAATGGATTAATATTTCGTTCTCTTAATCGCTTTACACGGTGATGAAGAAGCGAGGGTGAACGCGGTGATGAGAGCGGGAAGGAATATGAATACCCCAGAGTTCCTTGAGTAAGTCCTTGATGAGTTCAAGATCGATGCCGGCGTTGTCAGCGTGACCCAAGAGCTCCTGGAATTGTGGGTGAGAGTAGACCTGGTTGACGATCTCCTGGAAGTTCTCGGATTTTAGTTGGTCGATGAATTTCTTGAAGGCCTTGCTTTCCTTAAGCTTCGTTTCGTAGAGTTCATCGAGTTCATCCTTCGGGAGAATATCCATGATGTCGTCGACGAATCCGCGGATTCCACCGGTGATGTGCGGTTTGACGAAGACGGAGTCAGGAGGAGTGAGAGATGGCAGACCGATAAAATTGTTCAGTATGTTCACAATCGTGTAAATATCAATGCCGGCCTCGTGGATGTACTTCATCAGTTCCTCGATCTCAGGCAAAGCCTCGACGTCTTCTACCAGGTTTCTGAAGTCTTCGGATTGGAAGTATTTGACCATAGCCTTGAATTCTTTGTCGCTGCTGTAGTATTCGAGAGTGATCGCGAATATCTCCTCCTGCGGCAAAAGATCCAAGAATTCCTGGATGTCCTTGTAAAGCTTACCTCTGCCGAAGTTGGGGATTTCGATCTTGGCAGAAGCCACAGCTACGAAGGCCAACACTGCTACTAGTGCAAGTTTCATCTGCAAAAGTTTCAATTTTGTTGGATTAGAAAAACGTCACTTCTCAAACACATTTTAATTATATCTTGCAGTCATTATTCTGCAATATAATATATATGATACAAAATAGCAAGCAGTAAGTAAAGATTGATCAAAATAATAAAAATTCTATTTGTTAAACATTGGCTAAACATTCTAAACTAATGTGATTTCACGCAACTCGTTAATTGTTAATATTACGAAAATATTTCTCGTAATTAAATTATTTCACAGTACTTCTACATATTTGAAATACAATTTTAATATATTAATTATTCGAGGAGAGAGAAATGTGTTCTGCAGATTATTCAAAGTAATTATTGAGTGAATAATATAAAGTGAATTTGCTTAACAGTCAGTTTGCCAAAAGTTTTGCCGAAGTTTTATGTTTATATAGAGAATTAATGTTTGAATTATTTAATATAAGTAAGTGTCTGTTACATACCTTCGGAGAATTGTTACTTCAACTTGTGATTCCGAAAACTGATGCTTTGGGTTTATATACACGAAATTAAAGCACATATTTATTCGATCTCTATGGTGATAAGATTATACATTATCTATGAGTGCTTGATTTGAAAGACAAAAAACACTTTTAAAATCATGTTAAAAGTTATGCGATAATTTTCATCGTGTTTTTGTTACTTTGAGATATCTCGGAGGAGATATATCTCAGAGCATCGATATAATTGCACATACGAATACTTATTGCACAAGTAACGTTTGGTGAATCATGATATTTCGATAATTACATTTTAGATAAATAATTTTATACTTAAAAACATATTTATATTAAAAATTAAATTTATGTTTCGATGTTTGGGTGTATTGTACTTTTAATATATGTAAAATCTTTTAAATATTTTACACTTATAAATATTTTTTTATTTTTAATATTTTTAATATTTTTGTTTTTTATAATTTTATTCAGCCGGCAGACTTGCAAATTTATATGCACATAATGTTATTTTTTATCTTTTATTTTAATCAGGATCAAAAGATTTGATTTTTTATATCGTCTTCTGAAGTCTATCGATAAGACACAGGTGTTTTATCGAATGCAATTACCTATTGCCTGGTAATCGCAAATAAGTGATAAAAATTTCCAGTGACTCATATTTTAGAAAACAATTCCCATTAGTATCGCATAAAAACTATGTATAAACACTGCAAACTTAAAAGTGCAGAGAAAATAGACAAAGTCTACATATCGCGTTCTCATTTCGATTATTAATTTTACACGAACGATAATTATTTGAACTGAATTTTGTTATACAAAGACATTGCTTCTAAATTTTTGATATAAATATTTTTAGAATTCTAAAAATTGCACTTTTTATAAAGAATCACTGCATAAAATTTTAATCTCTCGAAGTTTTGATTCGATATTTAAGCACGTAGCGACAGTGTTTCAAATCGATATCGCACTTACGTGCGTATTTAAAAGCGTATTTAAAAGATAAGGAAACTATTGTCTGTAAAAATGCGTAGATATCTCTAAAAAAAAAGTATATAGATCTCTTATATTTCATTGAATTGTAAAAAAAAGTGTAAATTTAATTGTTCGTTTTGAAATCTTTGACATTGATAGAAAAATATGATCGATTAATGTTCGATTTTGCTTCTAGAACGCGTATATATCAAGCGATAATTTAATCGTGAGAAACTGATACCTTAATCGTGATCTTCGATCGTGTGGACTCGATGTTCGATCTCACGCCTCGTCGATCCCCGATTTTAGCCGCTTTTAGTTCCGCTTTCGTTATCGCTGCCGGGCGTAAACTCGCGAACATGTGTTTCGCCAAATGGAATAATGTTGTTATAAAAGCGAGCGTCTTTTGCAGGTGTGTGAGTTAGAATTTTTTAATTGCGCGTTTTTTTCGGCGAAACAAACGCGCATGTAAGTATATATAATGGATCATATAATGGTTCTTCCGTGTGAGAAACGCGCGATACATAAAATGTTTTTCTCGCTAATACATTTCTTTCTCGTATTTTGCGTCGAGAGTTGTATCGCACGAGAAATATTAGCCGCCACACTCTTTTAGAGGTACTTATTGTGTGGTTAAAATGTTTCAGTACACATTTGTTATGCTAATCCGAGGTACCGTGTTCTTCGCAGCAAGACGAGCATGCGTCAATGCTCCGAAAGAAATGATGTAATGGCCCCAAAATCGTTTTTTTCCGCTTGCCAGCCTCTCCCCTTTCTCGCTCCGGATCGCTGCTTAAGATGCACGCGCGTGTCGATTCGGCGCATTCAAGGCGCGTCCACTAAAAATCGATCTCTGCGTCTCTCTCCTTTCGTCGTTGAGGGGCTCGCGGAAACCGTTTCTCGGCCGCCGAGTTCGGCCGGGAGTCGTAAAATCGACCGCGCCGACGAAAAACCAAGTGCCGAAAACCATCGTCAGCGGAAGAAGCGATTCGTTCGCGCTCGAGAAGTTTAGCGAAGCCACGTCGCTCCCGATGACTGTAATTACTGACGAAGTTAAAGTCGTTTCGAGGGCATTCTGCGAGCGCACTCTTCTCGCAAAACAAAAAGTGATTTAACAGCTAAGACGCGAAAGTGCATTTGGTTCCTTTCACGACCGTGCAATAAAGGACACATTTTTTTTTTATTCGCTCGACGTTAACAGCAAGGGTTTTTGCACACTTGATTGTCGCTCTTTATTTTTTTTTCCTGGAAACGATTTTGTGTATTAATAACAGCGTATGCAATATACATACGATATCTTGCTTCTCTCTGTGTGCGATTTATTTTTAAAGCTTAATCAAGTGAAAGCTTTCTCGTTTGTCGCTGGGAGACAGGGAAGTGTTCCCCGGAGATCCATTTGGTATATTCCAGCAAGAAAATTGCCTCGGGAAAGTAAGTGTCCCTCAGCCGCGCCGATCGCGCATTAGAATTGCGGCTGAGATCGGAGATAATTGAGCAAAAGCTCTTGATTGACTTTACTCCCCTTAGAGAAATAAAACCGAATAGACGCGCAATAGATGTCTAGGGGGGGGGGGAGGAGAGAAAACATCAACTGCGCAATCTTGAGAGTTCGCATCTAGAAATTCGCTTAAATATACGCTTTCGAAATAATTTTTGGTAAGTGGTAGCGTGTGTGCACGCCGTGAAATGCCGTGCGCGCAGGCCATTATCTTTTTGCGCATAACTCGCGACGATTATCTGAGCCGCGTGACTGGCCGATCGCGCGCGATTGCGCCCGACGCAACGCGGCGCACGTGGCGATAACGATGTGTCTGCGGGCGCGCTCGACGGCATTTTACGGCGCTCTTTGCGTCGAATACGGTAGGCGCTCGATCTCGGCGCGCATATCTCGCTCCCAACAGCTTTCGATCGCGGGCCGATCGTTCCTACGAATTTTTGTCGACGAGTCACCGGATCGCGCGTAATGAACGGGAGCCGACCGTCGTCGGGGCGAAAATGCATACGTTACGGTATGTGGCATTAGGCGTGTGCTCGCGTGCGCGCGGAATGCGCAACACGCACGCAACTGGCGTGACAGCGCGCGGCTGTCGAATCGCGAATCTTTCGCGCCGAACACGGTTGTATCGTGTGTAAGTACACGCATTCCGATCTGCCCACGGATATCTGACAAGTGGCGAGTTGCTACTGAAACGGTATTACTTTCGGCGAGCGAGGAGCTCCGGAGGAGAATGAAGCGGAGGGGTATCCGGGAGGAGATCTCCAAGAGAGCGAGCGGGCGCATTAATGGCGCGTAATAATCGGTCGACGCGTGGGCGATGCACTGGCGAACTGCCGATTTCGAAAGACTGCCGCGCTGCGAAAGACCGCCCGCATTCCATGCACGGGTGATATGCTTCAATTATTCATACTTGAAATCACGGGGTTTGCGGTCGGTAGAACACTGATTAACGATGATACAGTAGAAACCAGATTTTTTTTTAGACCTAAATTTCAAGAGATATGCTCTAGGATAATATTCTTATAAGACGCGCAGATCGAGTAGGTATATCTCGTTGCGCGCGTTATCTTTATAGAAATTATACGATATATTTTTATTAACGATAACATATTACGCAATAACGTATTATGAGATCATTTATCGTATCGTGAGATTATTTATTCAAATCGACATTTTAAATTGTGAGCAATAAGTTTTTTAACATTAATCTACAGAGAAGAATTAAATTTAATTTAACAATTAATAAAGAATCTTTAGGCTGAAGTTTCTAAACTAAGAAATATATATGGTCACTAAGAGCCGTTCGCAGGATGTAAGCGTGTATATACACGTACATGTATACATATACATATATTTGTGTAAATTTTTACACGTGAGTTTTTGAATTGAAATTTCAATTCTTATTAAAATCGTATAGGATGCTAGATTTGCATCACATATATGAGAGACCCCGTATAATAAATTTATTTATAATAAATTTAATTTACTTTACACTTTATTTTTGTCTATTATAGTTCGACATATTTATAACAATCTGTAAGAGTTACATAATAGAAGCTATAAAAAGATATTGTGTAGATATATATATTTATCGTAAAAATACTGTTTTGTCAAATTAAGATAAGAGAAAGACAATTTGTTTGTTTGCTTGAAGAAGGATTTTTGCTCTTGTTAATCACCTGCTATCTTAATTTGCGATATGGCCTCTTGTAATCTGAAGCGCGATTTCAACGAGCTCTCCAAATCTGCCGAGCGAGCAATTTTTCTCAATACATATTTTTCGTCATAGTGCGGAGAAGAAATATCAGTTTTTCGTTACGCAGGATTGCGCGAAGTATAAGACATACACGAGTTGTGAATGCATCTTGAATTGTGGCTGAACGTATTTGTGTCGACAGCTCCGAGAGATGCCGCAATGGACATTTATGCAACAACACTCTCGGATCGATGGCGCTGATGCACGCGAGCAGCGATGATTCGCTCGCGAGTTATGCCGCGTGACACGTATACTGCAAAAGTGTACGACATCTCGTGTCAAACCAATCATCGCGGGCCATTCACAAGCGAATAGCTATAGTGCTATAGCCGTTTGTTGTTGTAACATTTCGAGGCAATCATTAATACCTATTTTCGGACGCTCACGCGGTTATCTTCATCGATGAAAGGAGAGAAGCTTTGCGTAGCTGAGAAGTAGTAAGAAGCGTCTCATTAGTTATTCTCGAAGATTATCTCTCTATTCGCAATAATATAAACAGTATAAAATTGATATGCGAGAGAAAGATTTTACAATAGTTCGATTATTTTACACTAAGGCTTGGTTGTTACAAATGAATTGTCAGAAGTTTTCTTTTATTAATTTCGAAAAAATGGAAGTATACAAAAACAGAATTAAAATAATTCACGTAAACAGAGAAACAAAATTATTTAAATCAAATATTTGAGTTGAACGCGTGTGTGAGTCGCAAAAACTCTATGCCGCGCGACAACTTCTTTCTCTCCGATGAATATATGGTTAGTTCGGACATGCGCGCGAACTCTCGTCGCGAAGTTCGCGAGAGTCGACGATTTCGAGCCGGGAGTGCGCGTCGTTTTGAAAGCGAAAGTATTTCTCTGTTGCGAGGGGCATCCTGTTATACCGTATTTACGCCCACCGAGCGCTACGGCTGACATTTCGCGAAGTGTATCGGGTCGGGAAGACTGGCCTCGCGAGGTTTCGCCGCAGTACGTCGTCGCCGGCCGGCCACTGGGGCGAACTCGTAACGAGTTCGCAACGATCGTCTGGAACGATTGTTCCGTGATTTATAGCCACGTGTGGCTCGGCCGCGCACCGAGTAGGTTATATCGCGCGTTTACACGTATATTTCCGCGCGTGTCCTTCGCGCGCGAGCGTATATAATCTTTTTGTATATGAGCGACGAGCGAGGACGAGAGGCGAATACACGTAGGATGCGGGCCGTCCCGAAGAAAATCAATGCGCTCGCACCTGCTTTCTCTCGTTTCCGGTCTTCTCTTCCCTTTCTCTTCGCACGCCGATCGTTCGAAAGCTCGCCGCCGTTTCTTCTCTTATTATCCCGCGGAGACCGGGAGTTTCCTCGATTGCTGTAATCGAGAGCCGTTCGTTCGGAAGTAGCCGCGCGGCGAACCGGACGGATCGCGAACGGGGTTCAATTATCGATCCAATTATCGATATATTTACGAGGCTGGGATCTCGTCGGTGTGAGGTTTTGTGCCGGAAACGCGCGGAGGGCGAGAGAGAGAGGATCGAGAAAACACACGTCGCGACGTTTCGCGCGAGTATCACTTCGGCCAAACGACGAGGAGAAGCGGAACGCAAACGTCGCGCGTGAGAGGACGATAAATAATACCTGTTAGCCCGGATAACGATAACGTGGAAGTCAAGTGGAAGTAATTGAAAGGGAACGGTTGCAGTTGCTCCGTTTATTTCCTTTCACCGGAGGGGTTCACCGCGAGTTTTCTCGCGACCCGTATGACGTCGTTAAGCGCGCGACTCCGGGGTTCGCTTTCATTGTGCGGGAGCGGTAGCCGATCTTATGCTGATCGGACCACCGTGCTAGCTATGTTCGCCCCCTATGTGTGTGCCTCCCGCTTCGATACGCCGACCGTCGAGCACGTTCCACGCTATTGTTCGCTTCTCGCGATGGCGACCCCACTTCCGGTTCGGCTAATCTCTCATTACGGCCATAACGCGCTCGTTCGCGATAATCACGCCCTGCAACTGGATATCTCGAATCGGTAAAAGAATGAGGAAAAGGATAGGAGTGTGAGCTCCGCGATTTATTGCGACTTGCTCCGCGAAACTGTATAATAACGACTGACAAAAACGTACCTTCGGGTTATTCATTTATTCCTCTCGTGTTTCCCCATAAAAAAGAAGAGTCCACTATTTTTTTAATGTTCTCTTTCCGTTACGTGCGTATTCTCTTATGCGATGTTATATTTTCGACAACATTCCTTTCCCAGAAAAATAACACATTTCTACGGTTCTTCGTCGCGAGCGAGAAGAACTTAAACCATTTCTCATAAGGGACATTGTGTGAAAATGCGAAATGCGTCGGGTTCGTGCGCGTATCGCTCGCCGACGAGTCGTCGACCTGCTCTTCGTGGGAAATGTTGGCGCACGCGGTTAGATCGTGGTAATCGGTTATCAAATTCACAGCGTTCCGTTTTCTTTGTGCGGGAAGAAACTGATACTTATGTTTAAAAATACGCGTCGTGTGGTGTTCACGACTCGCTACTGGCGTCGAATGTTCATTATTTTTCCCGCAAAATCGTTTGTAAAATCAGCAAAAACCACACACATACGTGTAATTTGCATAGATGCGCCCCGCGAGAGAGCAAAGTGGTGGTCGCTGATCCGCAAAACGGAATTAACCGTTGTTCCGATATCAAACGCTGCTCTTGAACATAGTAATAAAAAAAACAAAAAAAAAAAAAAAAGAAACAAGATCGAACTTTATCTCACCTAGCGCGATTCAACGTGGCTCCTTCTCCTCCTTTTTCCTCGAGGCGGCGACTGAACCGCGCGTCAAAGACCCGCCGCAATTTGTAAACGGCTATCGTAGTAGGCTCATCGCGCATTTGCGAAACGCTTATTGTCTGACTATACGCGGCGGTATCTCCTGCTCGTCGCGCCGCACCACAAAGCCCGTCTTTGTTTAACCGAGTTTATTGATTGCGTATAGTAATAGCATTTTTTGTTTTTTTTTTTTTAGTTATCAATATTCTTCTCGGGAATTCGCGCCGAATGCAGTTTTGGCGTTCGTGCTCTTTTGTTATACGCAAATACAATATATTACACGACGTGTCACACGACGGGTCAGCAGTCGTATATACATATACTTTCATGCATGTTTCTTTCACGCGGCGGTTCACCGACCCGGAGTCGCCCGGCGCAGTTTCAGATTTCGCAAGCTGTGAATCGAGGCGTTTGCCCGGCCGCCGTTCTCAGGAATGCGATAACACGCTGTTCGGCATTTGCGTGTCACGTCGTAATGCCAGGCAAAAAAAGGGGAAAGGCCCCTCTGGCTAATCGAAGATTAGCTTGCGATCGACGCGCGATCAGGAAGGTGATCGATGGAAATCGTGAACGCGCGAAGTCTGGCGAAGGCTTTCGTTGCCGGAGAGGAATTTCTGTACGTAAGTTTTCTAATCGTTCGGAGTGCTTACATCGTTCTTAGGGACTTATCAACGTTTTTAAATACATTCACAGTTATATAAATATAATAATCTGAATTTATCGTGTAATCGTCTTCTTCTCTCTTGAGCAAGCACATTCGAGTTCTCGGCACTCGGCAAGTTGAATCTTTCCTGTATGATTTCGAGCGCGCTTCTCGGCGACAGTAGTTTAACATTTGCACGGGCGCTCTCGAGCTGAACTTGGAAGTTTACACACGCGTCTACACGGCGGCGTAAAGTGCATCAGCCAACAGCCACCTGTGTCCACACGATTGGTAACAAGACTCGACTGGAAACGCCGCGTGTGCGGCGAAGGAAACGGGAAATGAAAAAAAAAAAAAAAAAAAAAAAAAAAAAGTGCACGCAGACACGCACATATACTCATTTTTTACGGTCGTTTAAACCGCAATGAGCCGCGTTTCCTTGATAACGCGCGATGCAAGGAAGCAGGTGAGTGCAAGGTGATTACAAGAGTTTAATTTATGACTCGAAAAATTGAGTTTTTTTTTTTTAATAAGTCCACCCCCGGATGTGTTTCTTCAGCGAAGAAACACCTGATCGTTTCCACAGGGAACTATTGCGGGAGAGGAATAGCCCGTGCGGGCTTTAAAATTTCAAGAGCAGCGGAAAAAAGTTTAATATTGCCAGAGGGGAGGGGGGAGATGCTTCTCGTGCGATGCGGGATGCTTGCATTACTTAATTCTAATTCCCATCGGCCTGCTGTATACGACGTAATTGCTATTCATGCGCCGCGCATACGTTGTGCCGTATAATAGCCGAAGGCTCATGAATGAAGCAAACAATTCGAGGGTGGGCGTTCGGGGAAGAAAAGGAGAGGCGCACAGTTTGGCCTTTTCGAGGGCCAGCGATCGGTAATTCATACGCGCACGAGGATGCTGAACAATAGGCGGACAATCGAGGCGCGCACATGTTCGACATGGCTCGCAACTGTGCGCGGTGGAGAGTCGATTCGATATTATTAGTTCGAGATTTTCGAGAAAGAAAGAGAGAGAGAAAGAGAGAGGGAGACGAAGCGACGCGTGTATAACACGCGCGGAAAAATCACAACCCTAACTTCATAATATGAAAAGCAACGAAGCAAAGTGACGATTCCGAGAACGCCACGATAGGATATGGCGATACGAACGTATCGCCCGGTCGCATAACGACCGCTTTTTGTCGCGACAATGGATGAGTGTTGTTGCGCCAGTGTGTCGCAATAGTCGCCTCGGCTCTCGACTCTTTGTCGCCCGATCGACTATCGTGCGAGCGCAAAGACCGCGGCGTGGCGCGTTCACCGACAAGACCAAGATTGTTTATCGAGCGTGCGGCAGTTAATGGGCTTGTCTGAATGGAACGATTCGCGCGTGGTCGCGAGGGGACAGATAATTCCCGAGAGCGAGAACGAGAGATGCTTTCCTTTCTCTAGACGCAACAGCGGCGAGTTGCTCGCTTCTCAAGTTCTCACTTTTCTAAAGTGATTCTCGCTCCTCAAGGTCACTTGTTCTCACTGTTCTTCAAGTTGTTCTCACGTGCCGCTACCTCACCACCGTACACTCCCATGCTGATCCACGCATGTGCGCCAAGTAGAACGAAAAAAAAAAAAAAACATTTGGTTGCTGTTCTTTTTGCAGCTGACAAATGCGCGAATTGCTTTACTCGGCGGAGAGTGTCGGTGGTGACATCGAAATTCCTTACCTCTCAACCACTCAAAACTCTTATTAGTATGTCATGTCTATTCTTATGTCTATTCTCGTGTTCGCGACTGCGCGGTTGCATTGATCCGATAGAGATTTTTTTTGCGCGGCCCTGCACGTGTATACGTAAGTGTAAGCGGCTGAATAATCGGAGTAAGAGATAATATAAAAGCAATGCATTGGTGGGCAGAGCAAGGAAACAATGCTTGTTATGCATTGTTCAGGCCGAGTGCGCTGAGTGTATGTGTATGTGTGTAACAGACCGGTGCGTCGGCAGGAAGAAAGAGAGAAAGAGAGAGACAGAAACCCGCGCTTGCGGCACGACGGCTTATTAGTTTTGTGCCGATAGTGAATGACATCATTTATCTGAATGAAATTGGTTATGTACGACAACGATATTTAGTAGAAAGTTGACACATCATCTCGGAATTATTTTACAGATCGCAAAATTATTACTTAACAATTTAAAAACAGTCTGTCTCTGTGAGATCGGATATTTATTTTGCGCGTAGTTGGTAATTAACTTCTGGTAAAATTAAATTTTCTTCTAATTGATGCGTGAAAAACCGAATATTCTGCGAAAGATGTACGTTCTCTCGTGCAAAGCACAAGCGCAAGCGAACATTCGCTTTCAGTGCTTCGCTCAAACGGCTTTGCCACGCGATGTTCCATCGCTCCGCTTGTCACGTGCATCCAGCAGATAGAAAATTTATCTACACCGGACGGATCATAATTATTACATAATCAACGTCAACGTCGCGCTATAAAAGCGGCGACTGAAAAGCGAGGGCGTCGAGATTTCCTTCGAATTCCAATAATCGATTTCCAATAAATCTGGAAGAAGCCATCGGCGGAACGGCCAATGTCTTTCGGTATGCGCATATTAAAATACACGCGTTCTCTCAAGTCGCGCGCACGCGCTCCTTATCGAAAATTTATTCTAAACGCTCCTCTCGTTTCTCATGCGAGCCACATTTCCCAATTATATTCAATATCGTTCCGCGAAGACCGACTCTATAAATATCATTTGTGCGATTAACATGCAGAACAGGCGACGTATTGAGGGAAGCGAGTCAGTGACATTTGAAAAAAAAAAAAGAAACGAAAGATAAGAGAAAAAGAAATAAGAAAGAGAAAGCCAACGGCACCACTCGTACGTTCCGTAACTTCGGAAATAAAACAAACCGGAGGAAAAAGAAGAAAATCAGATCTAAAGTCATAATGGGGATAACTCGCGGGCGAGATAAGATGAGAGCACGCGAGCTCTCTCTTTCTCGTGTGCACGCATCCGTCGAGCGTGCGAGCACGCGACGTAAATACGTCGTGCGTGTCAGCGACCGATCGGGGGACCAGATAGAAACACGTGTACGCGCACTTGTGCTACCAATGTGCTAGCGCGCGATTTGAGACCCGCGCAATTTGTCGTGAAGTGTCGGGCGCGCTTGTCGGCCGCGCGTTCGTACATACAAGGAAACGATTTAGCGCAGCGCGGAGCGGCGATCAAGTGGACACACAAAAGCGAGGCAGTGCAATATTGCATCAAGAGCTTTTTTCGTCCTCCCCCTTCTCATACCCGAGACGCGAAGTTCGCGGACACGCCGAGCGTGTTCGCGGAATTGTGTAATCGCGAATCGTTTTATGTATTATCCATCGACTTCTTCTTGCGGGCTTGTGCGCGCGCCGCAAAACAATCACGGGCGAGGAGATTGGTATGCGACAAGCGGACAGCGCCTTTCAGAGCGTTGGCGCCGATACCAAACCGGTAGAAGCAGGTAGTCCATCTACGTCCTCGCGGTGCTGCATGACGACAATTACGACGTGTTCTCCGCCGCGACTTCTCCGTACGATCGCTCGCGAATAAAATTAATAAAATAACAGATCGTGTACGTGTTATGTAATTTATGACAACACCGTCGTTGCCTTTGTAATCGAGCTCTAAATTCTCAAAAATCATAGAACCACACGCGGAAGAACGACTCGCTAAGAGGAAAACAAAGAAGAGTCTGCGGCTCTGCATTTCTCTTCTTTCTCCTATTACGGCGAATCAGTGTAAAACTAGACGTAGTAATATACCCAGTTGTTTATATTGCCACATTCACTCGCAAGAAGAATACTGCATAGCCTCACGTATTTCCGTGCCCTGGAACGTTAGACTCGCCACATCGTTCTGTAGTCCGGTCCGATGCGGTAACTGAACGCGCTTTATGATAGCGATAAACCGAATCTGCCCGAGCTTGAAAATATACGCGCTCACGGAAACATTTCGAAACACGGGTTAGACCGCGAGGAGGCGGTCGCGCGCGTAATGTACGAATGAACATTACGTTACGAATGAACATTCTTCCCTCATGTTTTATTCCACGCTCGGCTGGACGGTCCGCGTCGCTATCTCGCGTCCTTCTTAAGATCGATTGCTAAATACTGCGTTACTTTGGTTGTGTACATATATATACATATATATATATTTTTTTTTCTACATCGTTTGTGCTACGCTGCGGTGTACCTATGCTGATCCGATGTGAAACGGATAATGAATAGAGCGTGGCATGAGTCCCCGAAGACAAACAGCGCGAGGAAGAATAGGAGTGTGGACCGGCGTGGCGTGCGGCATGATGAGACGCTGTTCTCCTCGTGGTTCCCAGCAAATGAATTCCGCCATGAATATGTATCGGCCGCTCGCATAACTGAATTCATACGGATACGGATCGCGTGGATGTATAGACCGGTGCCTCATGACGAACGGAAGCGAGGATCCCTTCTTTGTTTGGTACACGTACGTGACGCGCGAGTCGAAATGAGAACGAATTCTTCGTGCCGATCGCGTGTGTCGTGTTGATATTATACTGATCTTGACAGAGTTTTTGTTTTAATATAGATAGTATGTATAAACGTTTTAAGTTCCGCGATTTGCCTCGCGGAGTTGAACATGCAGTAAGGCGGTCAATTCGTGACGAACGAAAGTAAAGATTCTTCTCTTTGAAATAAGAACAAATTTCTATAAAGTCGGTAATCTCTATATTGTGTGAATATTAATAAATTTAGAAAGAGAGAGACAGCTTATCAGTATCGTATAAAATTTCTAAGTCTAACGGAAGACGTAACCAACCTTTGGTAACCCTTTCGAGAGAGAGATGTTTTGCAACGCGTAATTACCGACAACTAGCGGCGGACACGCCGAGTGCACGGCCGAGAGCGCGCCGCTGCATTAGACGAATTTTTATGCGATCGCGTAACGAACGGTTTTGCATATTCTACTGCGAGCAACGGTGGCAGACCCGCGAGCGCGCCATGTGTCTTCGCTCGGCGGATGTTACGCGCCATCGGATGTGTGCTTCTGTTGCTGCTTCGTCACGCGCGACCAACTGGAAAGTGATAGTTCGCGGTCTGAAAAGATGGTCGATCGTTGCCGATCGGATGATAATCGATGCGCCGGAATTCGGAAAAATCGCAGTCCTTGTGTTTCGCCGCGTCGTCAAGGCGCTTTTCGCAAAATGCGCTTTCTGATCTCGCCAGATGCTGTGTTTTCGCGGCGACACGGCATCTTCGAGAGATTCGCAGCCGCGCAGGTAGCCAGGTTATCGTTTCGTCGAATCACGTAAATCACGTACCGTTGTAAAACGCGGACCAGTTCTTGCGTGCAGGTCTGTGAAGGGACGCAGGTATATACGTGGCGTGCCACGTCGCTGCGATGGAAATGGCTGATGCGGAAACGGGAATCGGGTAGCCTGATGTGGTTCCCGGTCCCGTAGTCGTTGGTTGCGAACGGTCTACGTGAACGTAACTTTCGACCGAACGCCGACGTGTATCGTCGTCAATAATAGTTAGCAGACAGTAATACTGAGAACTTTGGAGAACGATCTCTGGTGAAACGAAATTTATGGAGCGCGATATGGTTTTAAGTAATATGCTTTGCAACGTATTAGCGGCAGAATATTGTAATTGTATAAATCGTAGCTCCGGGCGATAACCGGATAACCTCGTGGAGTTGAATAAAGTTGAAAATACGACGACTGTGAAAGAAAGGCCGCGCGCGTGATTCATGAATACGATAGCAACGTGTAGATTAACCGCCTCTAAAGATTTATAGAAACACATACGCGTCTTCAACAGGCTGATAACATTATTTTACAGATTTCTAAATGTTCGTTGAGAACGTTCTTTTTTTTTTTTTTTTTTTTTTTTAACGACGATACACATACGAGATATATAATTTTCAAACGTGGAAGCTGAAGGTTCGATAGAAAGTGTAATAATTCCTAACGCGTATTATATAGGAACATTAGTCGCTTTCCGAACATTTTTCTGCATCGCTGCATTTTTGCTCCGCACGAGCGGGAGAAATGGACACACATGATTTCGAATATCGCACGTTTGTCAATGCCCGCGCTATGTTGCAAGCGCGATATGTTAGCGCGCGGCGATCGACACCGGCGTGGGCGTGTCCGGTGCTCTTCGCGTCGTGAAGCAGTTCGAACTTGTTCGATACAATTCTTCGATCGCGAGCCCGATCTCAAATACGTGGCGTTCGCACCGTGGGTGCTTTCCGCATTTGCGTGCCGTCGCGTCAGGCTTCTTGTCACGATCCGACGGATAACGGCGGATATCGACGACGCGGATGTCACTTCACAAAAGGTCGATAATGAATCTCGTGATTCAGATTGGTCACGTAGCCACGTGCGCGCGTAGCGGCGATGCCGATTTTCAAAATTGCGACGGTAATGTCGTCGCCCGTGTCTCTCCGATTTCTCCGAGGAATCGATCTCTCGGAGTCGAGATTCCTCGGGTTACCGTGGGATTGAAAACTCACTTAAACGTACGTTTCTACCTTTGCCTCTCTACGTGAGCGCATATTTATTTTCAGATTTTACGATGCATCATTATCGTTGTTCATTTCCGCTAGAAATGAGAATTTTATCGAGTTCTTCTTCTTTTTACATTAGTTTTATTTTTGTTCGATCATTCAATGAGAAATCGCACAATGAGACCGTTAGATTTAAAATGACATAAATAGAATCGCGTGTGTATTTTACATATAAATGATTACAAGTTGATTGGCAGTAGCTGCGGCATTATAAAATCGCGTAATGAGGCGCTTAAATATCATCGGGTTTAAAACACTCGCAACAATACAGCCAATACACTTTCCAAGCCGGGTACACCGGGGCGAATAATATCCATACAATCGCAACTAGAATGAATAGTCTTTAAAGAGGCAGGTCTCTCTCATCCCATCTAATGATATATGATTAGCTTCGATCTACGGTGATTAATGGTTGAGAGATGTATCCGCGGAACTGTGCTGTGATATTTCATTATTGATTTGATTTGCTTGAAAATTCGGAAAAATAAAACGCAAATATCGTGACTTAATCTCCAATGAACGAACGTGAACTTGTGGAAAAACATAAAAAAAGAGTAATCTCTCATTCGCTATTTATGTACACACGCGCGATTATCATTCACTCTTGTTAATTAATAAAGATAGAAATTTTATATCTCATATCAAAATCAAATTTTTTCACAGATATCAAGCACCTAACACACATTTATTGTCAACGACAAATGATTTATCATCGCAAATAATATCCGTCACAATTATCTTATCGAAATATTATGAAATACACTCGAGTGTTGTTTTTATAAAACCCAACACACATATTTCTATGGATTTAACGACTATTATATATTTCTAAATATGAGAAATGTTTATCTCTCTCATTTGAGATACAACTGGTTATTGAGATATTGACTCGCAACTAGTTACGTGACCACTCCGTGTGCACGTAAGAGTCAGGAGACCGTGGAACACACACATTATGGGATCGTCACGCCGATATTGCAGCGGCTACAGTTGCATCGTGTGGTTCTCTCTTCCTTTGCTTCCTCGTCGACCGTTGTTGTTATCGTTGCCGGTCGTCGTCCGTGCTATGTCAACGTTTCATGACTCCGTTGCACCAGTTTCCCTGACCGATTTCGAAGCACCACACGAACTCTCGCTCACGCGTGAGACGGAGAAGAGAGAGAGAGAGAGAGAGAGAAAGAAATATTCTCAAGACAGGTCCGTGAGAATCACGAGAAAACGGTATATACGTACCGGAGGACAAGATATCGAGATACGATCGGTCGCGAATATTTTCGTAGATCGTTATAGAGGGAGACTCTCGTGGGTTTGGTCTTTCTCTCTTGTGTGGCGTGCCGTTCTAATTTCTAATTAGATCCGGACAATGGGAAGTATGCATGAAAGCAAGTGTGCACGCGTGCGATCGAAAAACTTTTCGCTTTTCGTGAGAGAAAGAGATAGAGAGAAAGAGAAACGCGCACACTATGTTAATGTAATATAATTTACAAATATAGCGCAATATACTTTAATGATATACTAAGGGCAATACCATATACGCGGGTCTGTAATACCATAACGGAGAGTCCGTGGAGAAGAGATATTCGAGATCGGGACCATCGAGAAGCGCGCGCGCGCGCGCGCGTTATTCCTCCGTCCGTCGATTACCTCGAACATCGGCCGCGGGAAGAGGCTTTTTGCGGGAGGAGGTAAGCAGGAACTTTCTTGCGAGAAGAAGCGAGATTGCATTGGGTGTGCCCGCGATCCTCTCTCCGCAACCTTTATGTGCGATGCGCCACCGTGTGGAAGCGAAATACGACGGCGGTGGATGTTTTTCAACTTCCATTCCCGCCTCGCGCCGGGAATCGCGCCCGCGATCTCTCTCTCCCGGGCGCATCGGCGTGTCCTTCCCTCATAAGACATTCATATATTCGAACGACCGCGAAGCGTCGTTCCACGGTTTCTCGGAAAGACTGGTATTAGAAAACCGGCCCGCGAGGACCCACCGGGAGCGCGCCGCGCAGCAGTTCTTCTCTCGGAGGCTGTGTTTATCTCACCCGGGATCCCACGCTGGCCTGAGTGCCTTTCGTCCTTTGACCCTTTTCTCCGCCGCCACCGCCGCGAGAAAAGAGGGAAGAAGGTGAGGAATCGTCCCTGGGACGATCCCGGCGTGTGGGCGTGATCGAAATCGGGATGTGTGTGTGTGTGTGTGTAGAAGTAGGCAGAAGATTTATCGGAGCGATATAATTTCTTTTTCGGAGCAAAATCGGATCGATCTCTTCTCTCTTATATAATTTCGTTAAAAAAAAAAAAAAAAAAAAAAAACAATAAACTTCACCGTGAAACCGGTGCGATTTCGTGACTGCACGAAACGGCTAATTAAAGTCTACCTTCATAAAGATTTAATTTAAATGGCCACGGTATAACGATACAGTTTACCGGTGTAACGTCCGCGCTTGATGGGACAAAATAACAGCACGTGCATATTCGTGCGGATCAATGGGCTGTCAGTCAAAAGAACCATTGAATCTCACTTAGCGTGATCATACGTATGCCTCGGGTGATTGTGAGAAAGCTTGTTGCGGTTCAGCTTGTTGCACTTAGCGTCACCGTAACACCTGCGGTTGATTGACCAGTAAATAGGCGGCAAGAAGATTGCCGTTCGGTAAATTGGCTTGCGAGAAGATAACGCATAAACAATAGACTCGCCCCGCTCCCCGATATGATTCGCACAGTTTTTATTTCACGCGCGCGGACTTACAATTAAAATCTGGCGGTGCCGGAGCACGATGCGATTCCGCAGCTGTGTTTAAAATCGCTAAATTACTGCGAGATGAGAGATACCGCGTTTGTGTGTTTGCTATTTTTATCGCGAGTATAATAAGCGAATATAATTCAGAGAGGAAAAAAGAAATGATTTCCGAGGATCTGATGCGCGCGTTAATTAGCAGCTAATTAAAGTATCGCCAGGCTTTTTAATATTTGAGTTTAACCCATTTACGGTACGCGTCATATTTAATAATTGCGCATATTTCAAATACACAATGTCTAGCGGTCTATTTCGGTTACGTTAAAAACACATTCGTGATAAATAAATTTAAAATTGAAATTTCACACACGAGAGACTTTTGTCTCCAAAGATTGACGTTTCGATAACCGTGTGTGCGTGTTCATTAAAGTAACGAACGAAAATGCGGCAGAATAGGAAATGTAATAGTCGTGGAAACTAATTATTGTACGTACTTGAGCGTATATAATTAACCAAATCAATTTCAGACAATTTTCGTCACGCGGCGCAAAACCACCGCGTGTGTGCGGTTGCAATAATCCTCACGTGAAGGGAATAACGCGTCTCGATACTCGGAGAAAATATCTCTCGTATAATTTTCATAAACCTTTCCGACGTACTTAGCCGCTTCCTTATTGATCAGCCATTATCAAGATGGATAATTTTACGTCCACGAGAAGAGAAACAGTCATTAAAGCGCAGTTACTTGTGTTAGCGGCTTGTCATGAAGTTCTAGCGTTCCGGATAAGATCAACAAGCACGATCGAATAAAGTAGAATAAACTTTATTAGATATTCTCTCTCTAGAGGACAGAAAGTCTTTTCAAGGCATTGCACACATATACACACACTTAAAGCGCGATATACACACATCAAAGTTTCAAATAAAAATAACACACGAAAAAAACAAATGAATGAAAATTGAAATAAATCAAAAAATTATTTTATAGAATATAAATAAACAATTATTTATAAAATAAATAAAGGATTGAAAAACTTGTGCGAAGAAAATCTAGAAATAAAGATCGTTAGAAGATAAAAGAAAATTTCATATTTACAAAAGTACGAGTTCCCGATACTTTCACGACTTTAATTGTTCGTAAGAAGGTACACACGCTTACGTATATATCTTTTACAGAACGGAAACGGTACAAGAACAGATGCGAAGTGAGGAACAGCCATGATCTAAACTTTGAACTCCGGCCTTTAATGGCACAATAAGAGCGACGCTTGTTATCGATTGTCACGAAGACTGTGAAGTCCGCGCGAGAGAGCCAAGGCGCGATCTCCGGCTCGTCGTGTTTAATGTCACCTGGCGCGGGGCACTTGGTCCCGATCGGCCAATAAAGATGCGATAGAGGAATCTCTCGGAGAAAGCGGCCCGTGGTACGTAGACCGTCCGCCGCAGGGGTCCGCGAATGAATATCGACGAGAAAATGAGGGAAGCGAGCGCGAGTCTCGCGATGATTCTCAGCGCGCCAAGTGTTGTCCAACGATGGCACTTCAGCTCTCATAAACGGCGCGCGATGTCGATGAAGTTTGTACATGGCAGGGGATCGCTCTCTAAGAAAAGTAGCTCGTGAGACGTGAACGACTTTAAGTCGAGAGAGATATATCTGTCAACAGAATTATTCTCACACGCGGTGAACATTGCGGAAGCGTTTTCGGATTTTCAGATTCGCCCGCCGAGCTGTTATTGTTTGGCACACAGTCGTGTATACTTTTTTGTTTTTGTTTTATTTCTCATTCTAATCTTTAGAGTTTTATATGTAAATGCGCAGTTGCTTTACTGTCTTGATATAAAACGGCATTACGTCGCGAAAGCGGCGGAAACGGGTTTGTAAGCCGAAGCGGTTGAGGAACGAGCTCGCGGAACGCTCGGCGTATTTCGCGGACCGAGCAACGGACAGACGGAAAAGTGTCACCGCCTACGTGAAATCCCGTAATTCAGGAACGTGAAAGTGCAGCGAGGTCGTTCCATATGGCGATCAACTGTTTGAGTCGCGACGTAGAAAGAGAATCGGCGCGACGGCGAGATAAATAATTCTGCGTGTTCAATTTCTCGGACCCTCGCGCGCGGTTAATACGCGTGTTACATCCAATCAGCGGAGAAACACAGCGAAGGCTGGTGGTGTGTTACACCGGCAAGTCCTTAACGGCCGGTTTCTCGAACTCGTCGTCGGATTTTATCTCGCCGCGGTCGTTGTCACTTCGCGCTGAATCGCGGTTAATTAAATCGAGTCGCGGCTCTTGCACGCGCTTGCGGCACTTTAATTTATTACTCGCATCACGGATGATCGATCACGTCAATCTGTCTAATATCGATTCCGCGAGTAAAGTGGAGAAATTAATGGAGCGCGTTTCGCGACATTAAGATACCATCTCGCGGCGTCGGATTTGTCGAGAGTTTTGTTTTGAAGATCATTTTGCGAGACGATCAGTTCCGACATATCGGCGCCCGCGACGCGATCGTGCGCGATAGTACGTTCGGATTTCTCCGACATAATCAATTTGTAAACAAGTGATGACGCGGAGGTCGGTGTAGCATCCCGCGATCGACGCAAAAAAAAAAAAAAGAGCGACGATCCTCCCTGGCGCGCGCGACTCGTCGCGATCGGACGCAAAAACGGACTCCGCATTTCTACGGTTCATTACTCCGATCGTCGCGGCGTCTCGGCTCCAGACGAAGGATTGCTCCATGCATATTGCATGACTCCTTGCCCGATTCTCGATCGGTAGGAAGTATCGAGAGGATTGCGTCAGCGCTTCTTGCCGCGCGTTTCCGTAAGACCGAGCACCGATATGCGAGAAATAATTACGGAACGCGGTTGTATCCCGATATCTAGATTTTTCATTGTGTGTATACAATGGGATAAATCACTCGGGTTTCTCTCTTTCTTGCAATCAAATCTTTTTTGTAAAGCAATTAACATATTTCTCGTGTTATTAAAACTGCAGAAAAAAAAAAAAAGAAAAAGGTAATAGCCGGAAAAGTTTAATGTGCAATATCCGCGTTTGCCGCGGCTGCTGTGACCTTCTTTGCGTTCAATGTGCACTTCAACGCTCGCCTACTTGTCAATTGTTCAAACGAGAAAATATATTCTTGCTTTTCGAGGAGAGAAATAATTGATAAAAAAAAAGAAGGAAGTGTTTTTTTGTTTATTTATATACCGACGCAACGGTATATACGCGCTCGTATACATTTCATCTGAACGGCGCTCGAAACGAACGAGATATTACAGCGATCTCATCCCCGGATATAAAGTACCCGCCAACATGATGCGCGATGGGATTTTACGTTCCTTTCGGCGAAATCGTAGCGCGCGCAGTGACGAGGGTCTTCCTCGAGAGCGCGCGGTGGGGTTTAATTGCGATCGACGAACTAGTTATTTTCTTCGATCCCTCGATCCCCATCGTTGTCCTACGGCGAGAAGGCAACCGCAGCTTCCATCATGTCTGTAGAAAGTCTCTTTTTTTCCCCCCTTCTCGCTGTGTGTTGTTGCTCTCCACGGAGAGTCTCTTTGAATCGCGGAGCGGTGCTCGTCATTCCGAGCACGTCGAAGGCTACGCGACCTGATGCCTCGAGGACACGTTGATGCGAGTGTATCCTCCTCCAGTACATCCTCTCTTTCCTTTTCCCTTTCCTTTATATTTCTTCCATCCGGAATAAAAGGGAGTGGAAGTTCCTGGGAAGAAGACACGTTCCGGATGTTGATATTCTCCGATCCGAGAGCGAATATCCGTTTGTTACACGGTGGAGTAATACTTTTTTGAAGAACGAGATTCCGCAAGGAATCTCAATGACGACAAACAACAAATTGCTCTTCTTTGTTTGAAAATGCGAAACGTGGAAGAATCTCATTTGAAGGAAATGTGCGAGAAAAAACATTTCTCTCGCGAATGAGAGAAGACGTATCGCATTTTTTCCGCTCGTCGTGTTTTAATAGTTCCTCGCGTTCTCTCGCGCAATAATTTTTCCTCGCGTTATGCAACGCGCGTTGCAAAGGTTTTCTTTTTTCAAGGACGCGCGTCCGTATTAACTGCACGAGGAACAACAAGATTGACGGGACGCTTGAAGGCTCCGAGATTAGACGAGGTAATGGACAAAGGTTTGTATAGGTGTCGGTTCATGACGGCGCTTGATCTATTCTCGCCGTTAACTCTCCAAAGGACATCGGACGCGGGTTGCCGGCTCTTTGCTCGATGAGGTAAAAATAGCGGTGACAAGATTACCTTTGTAGAGACAGAGAGAGAGAGAGAGAGAAAGAAAGATTGCGTAATGGCCGTGGATAATTCCGCGACGAGGACTGGTCTTCACTCTTGCCTCGTTACCCTCGCGCGAAAATCCAAGAACAAGGCTCAAACGTCGTTCGTGAGGCCGACCTTCTCTTCCTCTCGTTTGCTTCTCCGCCTTTCCAGAAGTGCGCGAAAGAAACTGGAATCCTTTCTGTGTGTTCTTAACCTCGCGTCTGCGATCTTGGCGACGATTATCCCAGCGTCGTCTCTCTCTCTCTCTCTCTTTTTCTCGTTTGTAGTTGACCGCGATTCGCGTCGATAAAGTAACTTCTGTGAGAAACGCGAATACGTAATTGGGTGTGTGCGTAAAACGTTACGCGATATACACGCGAACGTGTCGACTGAAACTTCCGATACTTATCGTCGATTGTGTCGTTTACTCCGCAATTTTTTCCGTCAGTCTCTCTCGGATAATTGAGACAGCGAGAAAATCCTTCTTCTGTGTCTACGCACATCCGTTCGCGCTATCACTTCTGAACCGTTGCTCCGGGCATATGTGTGTCAATTTCAGATGCGCTTACAGATACGTCGCGTTCACATACGAACGCGTATGACCCGATCAATATATTCCTTTTCCTTCTCTCAGAGAGTTGCTTGCCGCATAATGGATTGTAATAATCCGTGATTGAGGCAATCGCCTCTGGGCGACGGCGCCGGGCGGGATTATAATAGAGTTCGCAGGAAACGAATGCGCCTGTCGCGGAAATTGAGAGTCGCGATTCCTCATTTCGCGCGCGCGCGCGCGCGGAATCTGGAAGAAAACGCGCGAAATAAAACCGGTGGTATAACCGCGCGCGTTTACAGAGTGCGTCGGCAGATTCCGTTAATGCTTGGGTATAAAACCGCGCAAAGGTCGTCGCAAATAAATGCCAAGCAGCAGCGCGCCCCGTTCAATGAATTCGCGAGAGCCCGGCGCTGTTCGTCGCTCTCTCGGAATATCGTGTACGATTTCCGAGACTCGCACGCTTCACGTCGACTGGATCCATTAGTCATCGGAGCCGTTCCACAGGTAGCGGTCCCGAGGAGACCGACTCCTCCGTTCCCATTCGAGCGGGTGGTCCACCGGAAGTTCCACGACCGCGGGGGATTAGAGGAATGAGGCACGTTCACGTTTATTATTGTCGTCTGGAAAGAAAAAAATCTTCAATCGGGTGAGAGATGCTTGATCCCGGCCGCGGATACGAAACGCGGAATCGTAAAATATAATATCGGACACGTTAATCTCGATTTGTTGTTGCGCGGATGAAGCCCTCATCGCGTGCGGGCGGCTTCGCGTTGTTTCGTCCTCTTCCTCTGCTGCAGCGCGCGCGCGCGAGCGAGCGCCGACGTTTGTAGGAACGTCGTAGATGGATCGTTTCCGTTTAATTTGCCAGCATGATTAACGATAGAAAGCGCGATAGTAGCTTGAACGTGTATATTCTCTTGGACACCGTGATCGCGCCTATTCCCTCCTTCGATGACCTTTGTGACGCTTACGTGTGCACGCGACGTGTGCGCCGTGAGTCCGCAAAAAAAAAAAAAAAAACATTTCACGTTTTCCGGGAGGAAACTGTTATTAACGATTAATTGTGGACGCCTGTAAAATTTATTTCGAGTCTCCGCCGCGATAATTACCCTCGGCGAGGAGATAAACCATCTTGGTTAATTTCCCGATGTTCATTCTTGGATGTGGCTATTCTTCGGTTATTTATATACGTCCGAGAGAAACGCGCGCACAGTGTCTAATATTTTATGTACGTACGTAATTTGCAAGTAAAATATATACGTTTAAAAATACAAACTATGCCAACGTGTTAAAGATAAAAGGAGATTTTTTAAAACGTTTGTATCAGCGCGAAAAAAAAAAATAAGGATAACTTTCTTTGTCCTGCACTTTATCATGTTCTTGATCTCGTTATGCAAATGCGTGTTTAACATTTTGATTAATGCAATCTCGTTAAAACTCCGTGCTATCACGTTTTTTTTCTTTTTTTTTTGATATTACAATTTAACGTTTAATATCTTTACCGTTGTGTTGCGTGCTTTATCACGATTTTATGCGATCGAAAATGATTCGCGCTGCGCACCTGTACGCGAGCACGTGACCGATTGTCGTATTGAAATCTCGATATCACTCTCCCTTTCTCACCGCGGTAACTATACGAACGTGATCACACGTATATGGCCGTACACTCGACCAGATATGTCGATTCGAAGCCGCTAATCGGATTAAAGCGCAGGTGTGTCGTTCTGGTGTATTACGCGATTCTTCACCTCGAGACCAGACGGAACCTTGTCTTCGTCCGCGCGTATTCTTCCCGTTGACGTTGAAACGGACGGACGAGATAATCCTATTTTCACTAAATGCGTATACCGTGACTGTTTTAACGGAGAAAGGAGCGTGTCACGCTCACTAAAATTGTCGAGGGAACTAATGCGAGTCCGCTTCGGATTTGAAAACGACAACCGGTTGATCGCGATCGATCGAGTTGTCCGCGGCGATTTATCTAATCGAACTCTCACAATATTTTACAGACATCTGACACTTGCTATATATATACGCTCTTTCATTTTCTAGATTTGATGTATAGAAGATACACAACACGACAATCTTGTCCGAGAGAAAAATCATATCCATTTAAACAAATATTTATTTACATCAAAAACTCGACTTAAAAAAAAAAAATATAAAAATTCGAATAAAAAAACTAAAACTGCTTTTCTCAGCGCTTACGTACGTTCGCTATTTGTAACACAGCTCGTGATAAATCGTTCGCGTCATTTGCAACGTGGTTATCGTCCGCACGGCGATTAAGACGCGATCGGGCGCGCGCGTTAATTAGACTCGAGCGTCACATGTGGATGACGCGCGCGTGCTTGCGATCGTGACGGGCGGAATGATCTTATTGGCGTACGCCTATGCGCAACGACAATTCCTCCAGGCCAAGTCCTGTCGTCCCGAGACGATCCCGCGTCGTCCTCTCTTCCCTTCACGCACGCCGGTCCATTACGCGCGCGCATTCCCCTCGCGTAGGCGTTGTGCGCGCATTATTCACGTGCGTCGCGGTTACGGACATCGTCGGACACGCTGTCGACTGCGGCGAATCGCGCACGCGAAAGCCTAAGCGTCACCGGTCGGTGGCTTTAGGTGGTGCTATTACGTTGCTCCGTTGCGAGGGCTCGGCTAGTTTCTCCTCGGATTACTTCGCTTGTCGCTTAATCGCGAGCACCGACGCACATCGGCATTGTTCTTCGCGTTATTGCTTGCTATGTTTTTTTTTCTCCAACAGAACGCGCAAGCTCGTATGTTCTTGTTCTTGTAATTAGTCGCGCTGAAGAAACATGAGAGAGAGAGAGAGAGAAGGTGCGTGATTTTTGTTATTTTTTTCTAAATCGACGAGCATGGGGCGAAATGTCGGGCGTGGAAGCGTCGTCTTGGGTGGCGCGATGATGGCGGGGCGCAATAAAACGTCGCGTTCTCGTTGTCTCCGAGTATCGAGGGAATCGGGGGAACGAGTTAGCTAAACATACGGATGAGAGTGCGGTCCGGACGTTTCTCTCGTTCTCTTCCCGGGCGGGAATTCTCCGCTGTGGAATCACAGATAGACGCGGGACGAGGATCCTCTCGCGTCTGCTTAGCATAACGGAGCGGCGACGAGACGCGGAGTATGCCCGCGGCACACCCACTTCGAGATCCTGGGTGGCAGGTCGTCGGTAATAACCCGGCCATAGGTAGACCACCGCGAGAGCGCAATCCGCGCTTAATGGCGGCAGCCGCTGTGAGATATCGCGATACCAGTCCGCCTTGTATTCGCGGTACACGACGATGACAACAACAACGACGACGATGCGGTTAGCGACGCGTCTACACGCACTCGGTCGCGTCGTCGAGAGAAACGAACAGAGAAAGAACTTGCGGGTTTATGCGTTTCAATTCAGCGCGCGAGTGTATTCGCGTGTAGGAATCAGCGGAGGTTCTGTGCGCGTCTCTTGGGTGTGTATATGTGTAATACGGCGATTATTCGTTCGAAAAGCGTATCCGTGGCAAGTTATTTATAGCCGAGTTAATTGAGATTTATATGCGCGCGATAATTACGAAATTGTCTAACGTTATAGGAATTAAATGACAAGTTAAGCGTTGCGAACATAAGTAATAGTGTCTCTCCTCATTCTTTTTAATCTCTCTTGACGGAAATCCCATTAACTTGACAATACGGTGATTTACTATTGCGACACGCTATCACGCGAGATCCGAGACAGTCACTTATGCGCCGGTGGTACGGGGACACGAAACTCCGTGTGTGACTCCGTGTGACTCGCATGCGCGTTCTTTTCGACTCTTGTACTTATGCCAGACACGTTTCCCGACGTTTACTTATGTCCCGCGCGCGGAACGAGGAAAGAATGCATATGCGCACGTCGCGCGCGGACAAAAATTCCGTGCATCCGCTGTCGCATGGGCGCCGGATATGAGATTTCTTATATCGCGACCGTGCTCGTAAACAAGAATTTTTCAAGATATGTAAAAAAAAACTTATATTTTTATTGTTTTGTAAATTACAACTTACGCACACGACAAATTATTTCTCCGCAAAAATTGTTCGAAAATAAAAAAAAAAAACAATTTTTCTTCTTTCTTTAATATTTTAATTACTAGTTTGTGTTTTTATTATGTGTGTTCTGACGCCTGTGCGAATGTGAGAAGCGGAGAAAAAAAAGTATACGCGTCTTTACGCGCCGTCTTTGCAGGCAAATTGCGATCGTGCGGGGTTAGGCGACGCGCGCGAGGCGAGCCAGGAAGTCGCTGGGGCTCCCTCGCGGGATAAGTCGATATTCTTTCGCCGATAAGGATAACGAGGCAGGCAGGTCAGTGAGCACGCGGACCACGAAGTGGTCGCTTAATAAATCACGTTTTCCCATGCCCCGGCGATAATCGACATGATCGCCGATAAGGGCTCGCGCTTACACGACGCCGCCGCCGTCGCCGCGGCCGCAAGGTATATACGTACTGCCGCCGCGAGCTGGTGACACTCGTGAAAAGTGTACACGCGCGCGCGCGCTCACTTAGCGCACGCGATGTCTCTTGATTAAATTAAATCGCCATGTGAGAGATTAAACTGGAACTGCGATATACTTGTTAAGAAACCGAAACTATGTGCGCTCTCTCTCTTTCTCTCTTTCACTCTCGAATCGCGAGACGAGTAGAAGTCGCGCGCGTACCGCACGTGTGACGTGTGCAATCCGGAATTATCGTCTGGATGAGAAATACGATGTGGGACGTTTGTTTAATGGCCCGTTAAAGTCTCGCACGATAACGCGCTCACGTTGTTTCTCACGGCTCGCAACAAGTTTAACAATTGCGTTGCACCGAATTCGCGAAACGTTTACAATGTGTTCACTTTTTGACACGTAGATGTTTTTTTTTTTTTTTTTTTTTTTTTTTACGCTAGAGCAAAATTCAATTTAACGTGCCGAACACAGTGAAAAAGTAGATAAAAAGATTTCTCTAGATAAATCCCGCACGTATAACGCAATAAACGTCCGTTCTACTCTCTGTGAAATGACATGCACTTTATTTCACGTAAAATCGAATGTTAATCGACAATCGCGTCAGCATTCCGCGGACTTAACGTGCACGTGCAGTTCGACGACCAGTTTCCACGGCTGCGATTAACATTTCACGAAGGTAACGGGCAAGTGATATGGTTATTGCGCCGTGGCGACGCTTACAAATCGTTCTCCACAACTATCACCGGTCGAGACCTTTCCCTCCTCGGGTTAAGAGCGCGGATATGTACAGCCGCGCACGACCGCGTACAAATATCGTCTCTCGAACGAGCCTAATCGCTCAACCGCGCGATGTCTTATCTGGAAAATTGTTACGTTTCTTTCAAACGCGCGCACGTACGCTCGCGATAACGCGCGTCGTTGCTCGCGAATATATTTATTATTGATATTATTAATATTTTATAATCAAGCGAGAGCGCGTGAAAATCTTGTTCGGCGAGATCCGCGTCTAAATATAGTTGCTTATCGGCCCGTAATTAACGAGAGCGATTAATTGCGGCAGAACGAGAGCTGTTTGTAACGAGATAGTTGTTTCTAGTTAATCTGTGTGTGAGTGTAATTTCATTTAAATCGATGCGCAAAAGCGCATCATTTGTGTGTGCCCGTGTAATGTGTTTGAAATCGGAACGCTCTTATTTATCATTGCGGCGTGTTAATTTTGCTGATTGATTGAATTAAGCGATACGGGATATATGACTTAATTTTCATAATTGCTGTTCAGATATTTTACACATTTAGTGATTTTACACACATATGTGTACATATCGGGAAAGGATTGAAACACTTGTGAAAGAGAGATTTTCTTGAGACAACACATTGAAGAGTTTTTTTTTCATTCTCTGAGAAACGACGGAGACTGTGACATTTCCAGCATACGTGACCGTAGTGTCCCGACTTAGAAAATTCTCGCCTTCTGAATTATATCATCTGACGCATTTATCGAGAGCCGTAAAATCTGATAATAAATGTTACGGGCATTTTCTTACGTACTCGTATCGTCCGGCTGGCTACAATCGATTTCCACTCGTGACATAAGCGCGCTCGTAAGCCACGAGAAGCACCGTTCGAGCACCGTTCGTAGGACGAAAGAATGAAAATTGTCTGATGACCCATACAGTTACTCATTCTATCGACCAACCTTTCTGCTTGGTTCAGGGTTCAGAAGACGAACTTCAAGAACGGAAGAGAGCAACGAAGCCGACAATAGGTGTTCGTAATTACCTGTCGAATATGTTTAGAAGGTAAAAAGAGTGATCGTTGTCGAGAGATGTGTTCAGAAAAAATTTACCGTAAATATAACAATGGAATCGTCATTGATTCTGACAGCAGAGATGTTTCCAAAGGATGATGTGTAATATTAGCGGTTTTTTTTTGTTTTTTAGAATCGTTTGTAGTTAATGTTTGTTAAACCTGTTTGTAACTGTTGTAAAAACCGCGCGGAGCGCGGCCGAATTACATAATTTGTTCCCGAGATACGAGCGCGCGCATCGATGAAATTCATTAAAAGACTCTGATGAATTTCTTAGAGAGAGACGCGAGCTGCGCGAGTCTCTCGAAACATCTCCCGACGTGAATTTTATGATGAAAACTGGTTCCACATCTATTCCGAGCAGCGCTTGGACGCTTGACAATTTAAGCAGCTTACCGCGCGCGCGCGCGCGCGCGTAGCGCACCGGCATCTAATGCCAAGAGTAACTGCCGGTGGATTAACACGTTAACTGGCGCGTAAGCCTCTTTAAGCTCCCGAGCTGAACCGTGCGAACGATGATTTCCGTCGGAAAAATTCTCGTTTGCCTCTTATCTGTACGTATATATAGATGTATAAAATCCAGAACTTGCTCCGTATTTTTAATCCGTTCCATTTCGCGACATTACGGTCTATAGATGTGTGCTATATGTATATTTCGCCCCCTTAAATTTTTTCTCAATATTCTCACAAAATATATGCCGATATTTTAATACTTAGCCGGTAAATTTTGTTTTGCGCGCACAACGAGATCCGTCTTGCGCGTCTCAACGAGCGATTTGCTTGGATTACACCGGCTTGGATTGAATAATAGCAACGTTGGAAGTAATAATAATTGCTTTATTCGTACCGAGAGAAGCTTTATTAACTTTTCCATCGAAACAAATGCGCGACGATGAATCAGTTACGAGGTGGCACTTAACGTCTTTTTCTGCGACATCGAGCGATGGGCGAGAAAGGGTCGACCGCCATCTCTCGCGGCTCTCGAAAGCGGAGCCTCTTCTCTGCGAGAGAGCGCGCGCGCGATATCTTCGAAGAAGATAAAGCCCGAGGAGGTCTCGTTTATTTCGCCGAGTAATTAGCGGGGGGCTGTACGCTGCGTTGTTAGAGGAGTGGCGCTACTCATCTGTTTCTCCGTGAATCACGCGAACACACGCGGCCCCGATGAAATATCGAAGCCTTTGACATTAGCATATTAATGTAAATTCGGTTGCAATCCACCCACGGGATAAGGACCGTTAAATGCACAGCGCGGACGGGATTCCTCGTAAAAACACGATCGAACGCATGCGGGGGAAGATTTATCGCGCGATAAATGAACGATTAAATGCTGTTTGAAGAACAGAGATGAGAATATCGAGAATTTATCCGAGTGTAATTTTCTACTTGTAACGCAATATTAACAGAAATCTTCGGAAATTTATCTTTGTTTTCTCGAGATCGTTGCGCTCCCGTCACACACACGCGCGCGCGTAACACACACGTGCGAAAAATACATTCTCATAAATCGTAAAACCAATCATTGAAAACTTCCCTGTTTGCGAGAAAACCAATGAATTCTCAGACTCAGATTGTATCTATCTCTCGCAATCTTGATCTATTTGTCCTCAATTTTGAATTGCATTCTTTGCAATGTCTGCATGTCGATATATCGAATCTATATATCTGGAACGAGAGAAAGAGAGAGAGAGAGAGAAAGGGAGAGAGAGCGAGTCAACGCGAGTGAGAACAACTCATTTCGTAACTGCGAGATATAAGAATGTTCTCCGGAGTGAGGAATGTTCTGCGTACAGTTAACGTTCCGTTTTCCTCCTCTATCGCCGACGAGGACGACATTGGGTTGTTCTCGCGCGCGCTTCGGACGTCGGGAATATCTCGATGCCGCGGGGAGAATTCGTGGCTGTGTGACCGACGGCGAGATTAATCGCTCAGATAATCGCGGGCGATTTGCTGTTTTGCACACGCCACAGGAAAGAAACTAATGAACAAATACATAACCACCGACGCGTGATTTATACAAACCACTTGAACGTTATTATATTATGACGGACCTATCCGGTGAGAGATCGCGAAATTGCCTTACATGCCTCGTGTTTGCCGAGCGAAACTATCAAGCGAGATCGTCATTTATCACAATTTAGTAATTTTTATGCCCGCACGTCGTTCATAACTTATATACATATACGTATCTCAATTGTTTTTTGCTGAAGTTTAAAGTCCCATTTATGACATATCTGAAATTAATTGTTGGGTTTTAATTAAAACACATCATTCTTGTGCGACTTTCTTCTCCGTAAAATATTACGATATCTCTGCTTTTGTAACGTGAAAAAAAAAAAAAAACGTTTGGTTTACACGATGAATAAATATCTCGCGAGCACGTCGAGAGAATTTAGGCGGAATCACGTCTCGTCGGCTCGTCATCGCTTTCTGCGAAGCGGCGAACGAACCCGACTTCCTGCTCATTGACGATTACACGTATCGGTTAGATGTGATCAACGCCTTGTCTCTAACGGACGTTCTTCGTTAACGGAAGTCCACGGCGATGAAGCATCGTCTGCGTGATCGAACATGTTAATCGCGTGGCTGTCGACCGCGTCTTATCGTACATTATGCGATAATTAGCACATCGGGATTGGATCCTTCTGTGAAGAATTTTCAAAAGTCAATGCGCTAACATTTCCGTTCCAATACAAAAAATAATACAAATTGCAATTAATGTGCGTTAATTACTGACGTAATTGTTTTTTTAACGTGTCTTCAAATTATTGTAATGTAATCGGTTGTCGCACAGCGAAGAGGCGATGTTCGGAGAATTGCTTTTAAGAGAGAATAAACAATTCACGGAACGTATTTACGAAGCCAACAATAAGACATATCCGCGCTGTTTAGCATCAATTGTGTCAATTGTAATGACACGTAACTCCCAGTAAGTGACTTCGGTGCTCACGTCTGTGAAACGCGGATTAACGTCACGTGGTCAGGGCCACGGGCATAACTACAGAAAACTACACGAGAGAAAGAGAGAGAAAGATACGACGCGAGCGGTAATCGCGCGATTATAGTTTAAAGAGAAGAGATATAATTTTTTAGGGTAAAGAGAGTCACATGAACGGAAGGAAACAGGACGTTCTCTCATCGTGTAATTCCGTAAAAGACTTAGGTCAGTGATTTCTCTACGCCAATTTTGACGTATTTTCTCTGCCTCGTTATACGATCGCCGGCCGACGACGATCGGTAAACCACGTCTGTTCTCCTTATTTTCTCGAGGGGTACCGCTAAGACGACACAATGCTGGCAACGACGCTGCGAGTGCGGCGTACGCTCCGCTGATCCTGTGAATAGCCCGGAGGGGAAACCGTCGCAAGGAAAGAAATCGCGTCCGCTTAGAATCTTCTCTCTTGTTCCGCAGGAATTAACGCACGTCTTCTGAATATCACTCGTTTAAGATTCGCCCGACAATGCTTCTCTTTGATAAATGATTGCAAAAAAAAAACAAAAAAAAAAACAGACATAGAGAAACCGCCGAACTTTCTCAACGCACGTAGAGATGTGGAGATTTGTGCGCGCAAAATCTTTCGCAAAAACTCGCATCCTGTAAGAAGATGTAATGAACAATGTGTTGAAAGAAGGTGTGTATCTCCGCAAGAATGTCGTACATTATATCCGTGCGGAGACAATCGAGAAATTATCCGACGCGTTTCCGCTAGTTAATTGAAGAGGTTTCGCGCACACAATAAAATCGTGTCTTCAGATATTCAAACGATTCGTACGGCAGAAGGCGAAATAATATGGTGCGCACGCAAAAAGAGATTCCATTTTCTAATCGTCTAACGGGAAACAAAAAGAAACGTTAATCATATTAGTCTGCGCTTGAAATCGCGAGAAAGTAAAGTTGACATTTCAGACAAAACTTCTCTCGCAATTAGCGCGAATTAATCGCTGTGTTGTCGGGCGCGAATTCGAGCGTAAAAAGAACAAGAGGAATTTATCACGAACGATTAAGGCACCGTGATCGTGACTGGAGTCCTGATTCGCACTCAGTCGGTTCGTACAATGGCACCTCGCGAATGATAATTAGCGACCGAGTTCGGGGTAGAGAAATACGCGCGGCGCTCTTGAAGTAGACGACTGTGTGCGTGCGCGTGCGCGTGCTTACGGCTCGCGCTCCGAAACAATTAAGAAATTGTTTCGGCCGTTAACCTTCGAGGTCGCGAGGTGATGATTCATTGCCAACGGCGCCGTATCTCTTGCCTAATGCGATTCTAATAGTCTCGCGGCGTACGTATTCGCGAGTCGCGCGAGGATGCGCGTTTGCCTGCCGCCGGCTCATCGCATCTCGGATTTCCCTTCCGGCCGGTTTTAGATTTCCTAGCAGATTGTGCGCGCCGTTGTTGTATACCGATTAAAGGTGCGTTTACATCGTGATGCGCGCGGGAAACACTCCGCTCGTTGCCCTCGCTCGATATGTAATACTATTATAAGTAGCGTTTTTTGAGCAGGAATAAGATGTGTCTATGCAAACATCATAATATCGCATATCGATATATATCGCATATCGATACATATCGCATATCGATATATCGATCTTCTTTTTGTTTCTAATTGCCGATTCCAGCAAAGTGTTAAAGTTTGATTAACCAAAAATCCTCGATTTATCCGGATGCAACTTTATCAGCGCATTACCAGCGATGCAATTTTTGCTTTACACTCGGTAATTAATGGCGATTCAATAAGATACATATAATAAATATTAAAACTAGATGAATTGTACGCATTAGGCCTAAAAAAACAAAATATGAATTTTATGCGGATTGTGCACGTATCTAGATACGTGTGTAAGTTGAGTGAAAGGTTTGAATCAATATAACAAGTTTAATTACACATTTCGTGCTGTGGAGTGCTGCATATATATACACATAGAAGCATCTTCGCTGCGCTCTCTACCACGCGTTACGCATGTGTAAATTCGCACAGTCCGGTTCCGGAGATTATTACTCCGATAATAACGAACACTATACGGCCGCGATGCACTTTGAATTATAAAACGTAATGGAAGAAAAGAAAAACGGCGCGCCGCAGAATTGAATTTCACGCGCATAATCGCGCGCGTTATCGGGAGCCCCCCGAAGTCGAACTAACGCCGCTACAAATGAGTTGTCCGTTACAACACACGTTGCATATAAAGATCAACAATACGATGCATCGTGTATGATAGGAGGTCTCACAGGCGCCAACTCGTGCGACGGGAATGTTCTCTTCTCTTCCGAGTGTTGGCCGGTATTCAATTAGAAGTGTAATGCACCTCGCGCGCCCAGTTCTCTCTCTTTCTCTCTCTCTCTCACGTATAAATATGCATGGGCGCAAACGGATGCGATGCGATGTATGCATGCATCGCGGAGATGGGTGGGTGAGGTTGACCGGGACTCCCCTTTTCGCTCGCGGCTCGCACGTGAGGAGGATCGCGGATAATAAATTTACACGCGCGTACGAGAAGTAGGCGGAAAGTCAAGAGAGAAGTTATGCGCGCCGCGGAAGTTTGGATATTCATCCGCGAGAATGTGTGTTCTGCTCGTGACAGTTTTCCTCGTTGAATTAACACACGAAAACCAGATGTTTTCGAAAACAATGGAGAAAACAAAAGAGAGAGAAAATGTCAAAATAATTTCTCTATTTATCTCTATTTATCTCTAAAGATTATAAGACGTACACACACACACATATAGGTTTTATTTGATATAATTTAAACGATGTACTCGTCTATTAATTTTCTGCGGTTTTTGTCGGGTTAACATTGGTCGGATCTCCGCCGGTGCTTGGTTTCGAGATGCCAATACGATGTGGAACGTGAGTCCTGGGAGCGTCGCGAAACTCTAGCCACGCGTAAATCCTATTACATGCGTTTCTTATTGCCTTTTCGACTGCGTCCTATGCGGCACTTCCGGAGTGTATACTTTCTCGTGATAATATCAGGACGAATCGTCCCTTGAAGGGGATCTTGCGCGCCGCGTCTTCCTCGACTTGCGATAAAAAAAATTGGCGTTCAGGCGGAGTCAATAAAAAATTAAAATACAGTATAAAGTAAACTGAAACTTTCCGTACGAGAGAGAAAAAAAAAGAAACGCTCGAGGAAATTACTCTGAAAAGAGAGGAAACAAAAAAATGATACCTTTCGAATACTTTGCGTACGTCCAGCTGCCGGCAACTGCGTCGCAATGAGAAACAGACAGAGAGAAGGCGCGCACGACAAGCCGTGGCCATGGTGTGTTTATCAGCGTTAATAACGAATAATATAATACAACCCGCCACGGGGGATTATCGTCATTCGCCGACCGTGATTCCACGTTCGACAACGGCGGCGGCGGCGTAACGACCACAATCTTCTTGCTCGCCGACGCTGCACCGTGCAATCAAATTCTAATACAGTAATTATTATGCATATTGCGAGAGTATGACTTTATGTTCGTTAGTCGTTGTTGGTAGTCGGTTGCCAAGTAGATAGCGCGAGGAGAAAGAGCGAGCGAGCGAGAGAATGAGATGAAGAGGGAGCCCTAAGGGGCTGGTAAAGCTGCGGCGGCGGCGGTGGCCGGAAGAGAAATTTCGCGCGCGAATGTAATTGCATTTTCGCGAGAGGGACGCGCGTAGATCAATCTATCGAGCAATCGGCGAAATCTCTCGCGCTTTCCCGCGCGCGTGCAAACAAACTACGGGAGAAACGGACAACATGCGGCTTGTTGCCGCGCGACAAGAAGAGACTCGAAAAATTTCACTCTCGTCTACTTCGGCGTGTATAAATTTTTGTTTTTCATTGTGTCAGGCTTTTTGTTTTTTTATTTTAATTAATCGTCGACTGATAGGAAAGAGAAAAAAAGAAAAAATCAGAAACGTTCTCATCTTTATTTATGATCTGAGAAAGAGAGAGGGTGCATACACACACGTACTGTATTGAAACGAGCGTATGATACGTAATGAATGCAAACGAGAATATTATATGCCTGAAAGTAATTAATCGTGTACGAAATTACGTATCTCAGACCGCGAAGGTTCATTAATCAACCTCCGCGGCGGACTTTTTCCCTTATTCACTTTCGCGCGCGTATCTCGGCCGGTAAAATATAATCTCGCATTCGAAATTAACTGTTCGATCTCCATTCATTTTCATTCCGCGCGAGCTACCGCTACGAGCCGCATGAACAATAACTGTATTCTGTTTTTCTTGATATTTTTTTCTTTTTTTTTTTTTCAAACATTCCTACTGACACAAACCACGGTCACAAGTAAACATA